>CAOJBK012523395.1:0-14968 GCA_948294925.1 Codiaeum variegatum | reverse complement strand
AAGGGTAGATGATCAAGAGGCTTCGATCTATCATGGGTCGAGATATGTGCTGAGAGAGGAAGTAAGAAAGTATGTAGAAGAAATGGCAGGAGGTAAGCCTGACCATAGGAGAAGCTTCACTCTCAATCTGAAATCCCCATTTGTTAGAACCATTGATGAGTTCCAAATGCTAGAAAAATTCAAGCAACCGTAAATGGCGAAATATGATGGAAATCAAGACCCCAAGGCACATGTCCTAGAATATAAGCACTTAATAGAGATGTAGACCATTAGAGATGAGGCATTGTACCGGGTGTTCAGAAGCACACTAGAAGGGGCAACAATGAAGTGGTATGCAGCCTCCCAGAAGGAAGTATAGACTCATTCTAGAGTCTAGTGAACCTGATCATAAAAAGGTTCTCCACCAGTATCCCGATACCTACACCAACTCGAGCCTTGGAGCAGATAGAACAGGGTTCAGATGAATCACTGAGGGATTTCATAGCCCAGTTCAACAAGGAGACACTAAAGGTGACAGACATAGACAAGCCACCAGTAGTCGAAGCCCTGCAAAAGTGCACAACTCACCAAGATTACATCAAGGCTATAGTTCGAAGCTCCCCGAAGACACTGAATGATGCTATGGCTATTGCAGAGGAGTACATCAAGGAAGATGATGCCTTCAAAAAAAGCAAGTTCTTTAGGAAGAGAAAGCCAGAGGAGGCAAGCTTGTCCCAGAAGAGAAGGAAGAAGGAAGAAGCTGCACCAAAATCAAGGGATCATCTAGAAGGCAAAATCCCCTGCCAAGGCATACCGAACCACCTAGGAGGGAGAGATTTGACCCCTCCAAATTCACACCTCTAAATGCCAAGCCAAAGGTGATTTTGCTGTCTTCCAAGATAAAGAGATCTGGAGGAGGCCAAGCCCAATCAAGAAAGACCTAGAGAAGAGAGATAGGTCTCAATAGTGTAAATTCCACAATACCCATGGGCACACTACCTATAACTACCGCTCTCCCTGGAGGAAATTGAAAGGCTGATTCAATAAGAAAAAACTCAAAAATTACATCAAAAAGGCTGATCAAGGTGGACCAGCGAACCCAATGCAGGTCATACCCGTGGAAGATGGAATAGCCAGAGATATCCTTTGCCTCACTAGAGGACCAGAGAAAGTTCCTCTTAGCCGAAACAAAGAGAAGGAGATTGTCCGAACCCACGAATCAGTTGATTTCGAGTTTTACAATGGCTCAAAATAGTTAACAGTAAGCTCGGGTTGTAAAGCCACCAAGAAGGCGGAAGCCATAGTGATCACAGTCGTGGTGGCCAACTTTCAGGTTCGGAGGATATTTGTTGACACAGGGAGCTCGGTGAACCTCTTATCTTGGGAGGATTTCACTCATATGGGGATAGAAAGCTCGAGGATTCATCCATTAGAAGTGCCAATGTGAACACTAGACAGAGCCATCATTCCAATAGTGGACACTATTGAACTACCAGTGACAGTGGGTAAAGCTCCAAAAGCATTCCAACAGTGGACACTATCGAACTGCCAGTGACAGTGGATAAAGCTCCAAAAGCTATATCTTCGTTGTAACAAAGCTACCAATGTCCTACAATGTGCTGCTAGAAGGCCATTGCTCTGGGACTTGGATGCCTCTGTGAGCATTATAAGATGCAGATTGACAGTTCCCCTTCCTGACGTATCAAACCTACACATCTATAGCGATGTGGCCCCCAGAATGAATTTACAAATTGAAAGGAAGAGGAAAGTGGTGTTGTGGGATCTTGAAGAAGTGAATCTAGTAGAGGCAGCTCCCCAAAAGATCCAGGTGGAAACTAAAAGAGAATCTACACAAGAAATAGAACCATTCGAAGTTGTTGAGGATAGTCGAACCTTGTAGATAAATTCCACCTTAAGCTTGGAGGAAAAGAAACAAGGGCAAGAATTCCTGGTAGACAATTCTGGAACTTTTGCATGGGTCTCCTAAGACATGCTAGGAATAAGCCTAGAGGTGATCACTCACAAGCTCTATGTGGACCCTACATCCAAGCCCGTCAAACAGAAGAATAGGTGCTTTGGTGCTGAAAGGCAAGCAGTCATAGATGAAGAAATTGAAAAGCTTACTACAATAGGGTTCATAAGGGAGATGTCCTTCCCTAACTGGCTCGTAAATGTGGTGATAGTCAAGAAGGGAATCAACGGCTATCGTATGTGCATGGACTTCATTGATTTGAACAGATCATATCCCAAGGACTCATTTCAACTGCCTATGATAGAAAATCTGGTAGATTCGACAGCCGGGTATAAATACATCTCATTGTTTGACACCAAGCAAGGCTATCACCAAATCAAAATGGTTGAAGATGATGAGGAGAAAACTTCATTCATCACAAAAAGGGAACTTATTATTATGTGACCATGCCCTTTAGACTAAAGAATGCTGGAGCCACCTATCAGAGACTCGTCAAAAAATGTTCAAGGAGCATTTAGGAAGGAGTCTAGAGGCATATGTAAATGACAAGGTGGTTAAAAGCATGAGTTTTCAGCAATACATTCTAAACCTGAAAGAAGTGTTTGAAGTGATGAACGTCTATGGACTGAAGCTGAATCCAGAGAAGTCTGCTTTCTTCATTCATGGGGGCAAATTCCTAGGCTATCAGGTCAGTGAAAGAGGGATAAAGTCAAATCTGGACAAGGTCTGAGCCATCTTGGAGATGAACCCTCCAAGGAGTGTAAAGGAAGTCCAGAAGCTCAGAGACAGGTTAGTGGCCTTGAACAGATTTATGTCAAAGTCTGGGGAGAAATATCTCCCATTCTTTAAAAAGCTCAGAAAGAGTGCCACCTTCAAATATACAGAAGATTTCCAGTAAGCTATGGATGATTTAAAGAAGTTCCTAACCTCATAACAGGTCTTGAGTAGACCCCTCAGAGGTGAAGAGCTCCTGTTGTACCTCTCATCTTCATAAAACGTAGTTAACTCAATATTGGTTAAAGAAGAATGAGACCTCCAAAAATCAGTATACTATTTCAGCAAGGTACTATAGGGAGTAGAGTTGAACTATAGCCCCTTCGAGAAAATGGTATAGGCCCTAGTGCTCTTCTGCATAAAGTTCAAGGTCTATCTAGAAGAACACCAAGGAGTAGTGGTCACAGACAAACCCTTACAGAAGCTCTAATACAAGCCAGAACTTTCTGGAAGACTACTTTGTTGGGCTGTAGAATTGGGAGGATATGGCCTATAATACAGGCCAAGAAAATCCATCAAAGCTTAAGCCCTAGCAAACTTCATTTTAGAATGCTCATTTCCATCAGAGGTGATGTCGGGAAACGAATCATAGAGGCAACCCAAGGGTGAAATCCCGAGGGTTAGATGGGAGCTGTTTGTAGATGGAGCTAGTGGCAAGGGAGCTAACGGAGTTAGAGTAGTGCTGAAGAATGAAGAGGGAGTACTTATTGAGTTTTCCCTAAAGCTGGACTTCACCACAACCAATAATATTGCTGAGTATGAAGCTCTCCTTCAAGGCCTCCTAGTGGCTGAACATCTACAATCGAAACACTGCATATCTGTAGTGACTTGCAACTAGTTTTGGGACATGTCGAAGGCTTGTACAAAGCTAGACATCTAGACATGGTCAAATACTTAGAGAAGATAGATTTGTAGCTGAAGAAGATGAAGGATAAAGGGATCAAAATTGAATTTAAAAAGATCCCAAGGGCAGCTAATAACAGAGCAGACAGTTTGAGCAAGCTCGCCGCAGCCCACCCAGTTGACATTCCAAGCAGGGTATTCTTAGGGGTCTTAGCCCAGCCTTCTATGAAAGAACCTGAAGCTGTTATGGCTACAGAGCCAGAACCCTATTGGATGGACACAATAAGAAGGTACCTAGAGGAAGGCAAACTTGGTCCATAAGAGTGATGTCCTTCATGTGCGACCTCTCTGTGCTGTTCAAGTAAGAGACAGTGTCTTAGGCCTTACTCTATTTTTGAGCCTTCTCTACCTCCAGGAAGTGTTTCTTTTGTTTCTGTAGGGGAGCCATAGAGATGAACAGGAAACAAAGAGGAAAGTGGACAAGAGAAAATTAAGAAAGTAGATAAAGAAAAGAACCGGTTGAAGAACAGAGAACAAAGAAATAAATATATATCAGAAAATGAATAAGGAAGAAAATGGGCCTTTATAGGCGTCTAGAGGATATTAAAGTCCATAATAAAATGTCTTGAAGTTGACACCTGGCAGCCAGTAACCGTTCAAGTCTCAATTACTCATCATGAAGGCGTCGAACGTCCCGCCACATGGCAGAAAAGAATGGTAGCCATAAAGGTGTCATTACATAGGAGAGTGTAACGGTCTTATCCGAATCAGGTGGAAGGTTATGTCTGGAACAGTGAGAAGTCGTACTTGGTCGGTTCAGAAGTGACACGAACCTCGTGACATCAATCCAATTGAAATTCAAAATTCAAAATTCAAAATCGCCTGCTCAAACGAGGGACATTTTTATGCTAAGTTCGGTGATCATCCCTCAAGCACTCTTTGAGCTGCGAACCTTCGAGTGCTAACACTAAAGGGAGACTATTAATATGGCCCTGCTTTAGCATTGTTCTACACCAGCTAAGGGTTCACAGTTAGACTGAACCTTACAAGTGCACTAATCACTCCCGAGTCTCAAACCTACAACAAGTTTGACCTATTAGCCTTCGGGATTCGGTCATCAGACAGAGACAACTGATAGCCTCAGTCATCAATCCTCCAGTCATGTCATAGTCCCATCAAGTGTACTAGATAGACTACCCCGAGCGGACACGTGTCCTAGCTATAGGGACTCAGCCCTATAAATAACACTCAGAACATCTCATTCAAGGAAGTTTTATGCATACAAGCTACAGTTCTATTTCTGAGAGTATTTTGCTTAACTCCTCTCTAATTATTGATTTGACCGTCGGAGGGTTATCGCTGGACAATCGTCCAGCCACCCCTGATCATCTCTTTGTCTTGCAGACTTACATAACCAGACTAAAGGAGTTCCATTCAAAATACATGACAATGTATCACGCATCAGGTAAGGTATGTATCTCTCCCCTCCACTTTAGCAGGAGATTATGTAGCATTTTCTTCATCTTTTGCTCCCATACTACTGTATTTATTTATTTTAAGCTCTCAGAAAACATCACCTGTTAAAATCAATTAAAGAAATAACAAGAAAAAAGACAAATGTATATGATTCGTAAACATTTCAAAAACAGAAGTGAACCACCAAATAAGATGCATGAATGTAAGAGTGTCAGCTGAATGTTTATCATTGTTATGGAAAATTCAAGCAACAATATTTTACAAACTACTTGCTACATGATATTAGTCTAACATAAATGTCATTTAAACTAATCAAGCAAGAATGCATTTACTGGATGATATGTTCATTAAATGGGTGAAATTCATTGATTCTTAAAGGGAAAAAAATTATTAAAGAGTAGGCATTACAAATGCTATAATATATCTCAAAGCACTAAATTTAAGTTTACTGCAATGCAAACATATATCAGCCCTATTGACCATTAAATTGAATTCAATCAACATCTTCAAAAATTAAAAAGAAAAAATAATTAATCCCGATTATGTTACCATTTTTAAGCACAGCTAAAAGTTATATTAAAAAAAACAACATATTTAGATCAAAAAGATTATTACTCTAGTATAAATAAGCCTCATCATTCCAATCAACAATATATATTTATCAAAAATAAAGTGAATTTTACTCTGTAACTGGCCTAATGACACACATCTTACCTTAAAACTTATGATATTCATGAGTGCTCTAAAAAGATTGTCCAAGTCTTTCATAGAAGGCGACTAACTCTTCACACTCATGTAGGCAATTCCATCAAGTCTAACTCCACATAAACCACCATAATAAGGCTATGGAATCATTAAGAGTAGCTTATTCTCAACCTCACAATATAAATTGGTGAATCCCTCAAGTTTGTCTCACTAGGACCACCCAAATTTCAGAATATAGATTCAAAGTACACATGTCATATAGGAATGGGAGTGTACACAAGCAAAAATAAGTCTTTCCATGGCGTCGTTTGACCACATATAACCTTGTGTGAACAAGGTCGGGCATCAACCATGAATTCCTCAACCAAGGACTTAAGTCTCATTCCCCTCGATGAATCTAAGACTAATTTTCTATTTAGTCATTTAGTTAATGGATCAGCTAGATTCCTCTCAGATCTTACGTGCTCCATCACAAGTACTATATTAATAATTAAATTTCTCATAAACTCACACCTGATGTGTTTATTTCTCTTTTTACTATTATACGCATTATTTTTAGCTACATAAATAGCAACCTGTGAATCACAATACAGAAAAATAGGTTGAGCAGGTTGCCCTCATAAAGGAATATTCGCCAATAGACTTCTCAACCACTCAGCCTCTTACCCAACTAAATCAAGAGCAATAAACTCTAACTCTATAGTAGACCTAGTTATATAAGTATGCTTAGCAGACTTCTATGAGATTGCAGCTCCATTTAAAGTGAACACATATCCACTGGTGGAGCACACATCATCATTATTGGCTACCCAGTTAGCATCACAATATCCTTCCAATATTGTAGGGAATCCCACATAATGTAAACCCGAATCTATAGTGCCCCTAAGGTACCTCAACAAGCGTCTAAAAACATTCCAATGCTCTCTAAAGGGGTTATGGATATACCGACTAAGTCTACTCACATTATAGGCTATATTGGGTTGAGTATAGTTCATTAAAAACATAAGACTTCCAATTATTTTAACATATTATATCTATGACACAGTCATGCCATTATTCTTTTTCAAATTTATGCTAAAGTCATAAGGAGTCCTAACCGGCATCACATCAAAACTATTAAATTTTTTTAAATCTTTCTCTACATAGTAAGATTGTGATTAGGTGAATCCATTATTGTTTCTTGTGACTTTAACACCTAAAATCATATTAACTTCACCTAGATCTTTCTTCCAAATTGAAAGGATAAAAACTTTTTAGTTGTATTTACAGCATCAATATGTGTGCCAAAAATTAACATATCATCCAAATATAGGAAAATGATCATACAATTAGCATTAAAAGATTTTGAATATACACATGCATCTGAACCATTCACAACAAACCCAAAACTAAGAATAGCTTTGTGAAATTTCTATGTCATTGTTTTGGAGCTTGTTTTAGGCCGTATAAAGATCTATTAAGCTTACACACCTTATGCTTTTGACCAAAAACAACAAAACCAAGTGGTTGTTCCATATATATTTCCTCTTCCAAATCACCATTTAAAAATGTTGTTTTACATCCATTTGATACATAATTAGGTTATAGCTAGAAGCTAAAGCAATCAAAGCACGAATAATGGCAATCTTAGTCACTAGTGAGTAGGTATAAGAGAAATAAATACCGAATTTTTTTGGGAACCCTTTAATCACTAGTTTTGCCTTTTATTTATCAACTGAACATTAATTTTAAGTTTCTTTTTAAAGATCCATTTACAACTAATGGTTTTACTACCCTTTGAAAAATCAACTAGTTTCAAGTATGATTAGTCATTATAGATTCAAGTTTACTATTAATAGCATCTTTTTAGAAATTAGCATAAATTGAACTCATAGCCTATCCATACATTTTAGCTATACATCAATGTTATTGAGTTCAATTAAAAAGGAAGCAACAAAATCTAGTTCAAAATTAGTTTTTGTTATACATCTTTTACTCCTTTTAGTTTGGACATTTTCATTAAGCACATTTGAGGCAGACAAAGACATAAAAGAAGATGCAACACCAGAAATAGATACATCATGGGATATAATATTTTTATTTAAAGAAAAAATATGTTCAAAAAATTCAGTATCTCTAGATTCACACCTAGATTTATAGTTCAATCTCATAAACCTATATGTAGCACTATTGTCTAAGTAACCAACAAACACTGCATCAAAACTTTTAGGTCTAATATTATCATGTTTAAAGAAAGGTAATCCTACCTTAGCTAGACAACTCCACACTTTCAAAAACCTTAAGTTTGAGTCATGACCTTTCCAAAATTCATAAGGGTTCCTATCTATTTTCTTATAAGACACTTTATTTAAAATGTAATTAGTTGAGAATACAACCTCCCTCAATATATTATCAGGTAAATCTAAACCGATTCATCATATCTTTAAATATTTTATTCTTTTTTTCAGCTATATCATTTCGTTATTCTGTGTAAGGTGCAGAAAGTTCAAAGATTATTCCATTTTTCTCACAAGGTTCTTTTAGGAAAGTAATGTTGTACTCTCCACCTGCATTGGATCTAATCCTTTTAATTTTATGGTCTAATTGATTTTCTACTTATGCCTTATAAATTTAGAATTATTTTCTGCTTCATCTTTAGTTCTTAGTAAATACACTTTGGTATATCTCAAAAAATCATCAACAAATGTAATAGAATTATGCTTTCCGCCTTTACTTTCTATGTTTTTAAAATAAGTTAAGTTTGTGTGAGTTAGTTCCAATAGTCTAGTTTGTCTTTTAGTAACAGATTTAAAAGGTTTTATGGCATGTTTAGATTTAAAATAGATTTCACATTTATTATTGGCATTATTTTGCAATTATTTCATGTTGCCATAATTCACATGACCTAATCTAGCATGCTACAGATAAGCAGTCTCAATTATATAAGCAGAAGTAGAAGCTTTGTTGGTAGAATCAATCATAACATCTAAAACTAATAACTCCCCAGACATGTATCCCTTCCATAAAAATCCTCCATTACGAGATAGTACAAGTTTATGACCTTTAAAAACAAGTTTAATCTCCACTTTATTAAGCAAACTAGCAGATATTAAATTCCTACACAAGGAAGGAATATACAAAACATTCTGTAAAACTAAAGTTTTTCCAGAATTTAACTTAAGTAAAATATTTCCTTACCAAAGACCTTTGAGCTGTTATAGTTACCTATGTATACTTGTTCTCTTTCTTCTACCTTTTTGAATTCTAAGAACATCTCTCTGTTTGCACAGAAGTGCCTGGTTGCTCAGTGTCAATGATCCACCCAGCTTTACTGCAGACTAGATTGACTTCAGAAACCACAGCAACAATAACTTCATTCTATTCCTCAATCAGATTGGCTTGATTTGTATTCTAGTCCTATTTCTAATCATTTTAAAACATCATCTCGGTGTTAGCATTGGTAGGCTTTATATCCAGGCTTTTCACATACGAAGAAGCCACCTCCTTTTCCCTTTTTTGGGTTTCCATTTTTCTTAAATTGGCCACCTTTTTTGTTCTAGATAGTAAGTTACTTCTGGTTCCTCTTGTTGTGTCTAACACCATTCTTATTAAACCTGTCATTTTTAGAAATAGAAGATTCCATAATATTAGTCTTATTTTTCAGTTGGTTGGCTTATTTGATGTTCATATGGCTTACCAACTCCTTTAGAGAAATATCCTTCCTTTTGAGTTTGAGATGGTTACGGTAGTTAGCCTATGATTCTAGCAGCTTTTCATCAGCATGTTAGCTTGTATAACCTCACACATTTTCATATTCGTGGTCAACTTGTCATCGACCATATTGAACTTTAACCACTTTCTAGTCATGTATTTTTTTTCTTTCTAGCATCATCAGTGTCATACTTCTTCTCCAGTATCTCCTAGATGGATTTGGTAGATTTGTTGTTGATGAAGAGATCAAATTGGGGATTTGTTCTATGGCTGAGTAGATGACCCATAGCAATTTTGTTGTCCTTATCATACTTCTAGATTATTTCTACATAGTTGTCCTTGGTTTGTTCCTTCTTATGTCTAGGAGAGGAATCAATGATAGTGGTTACAGGACTTGTAGGAGTGGTAGGAGGTTCAGCATCAGACTTTGGTAGATCAACCAACAAGACATAGTCCATCTCAAGTTGTTTCTGGAAAATTATCATAATTTAAGACCACTTTTTATAGTTAGTGATGTCTAGAGGCTCGAGTTTGGAGAGGTCAGGTAGCAACTTATTTTGATTAGAGGCCATTGAAATAGTATCATAAAATATCTTTTAGATTGTTAGTAAAAAACATTGAATGTTGGCCAATTAATTTAATGTTGACATGACATGTTAAAAAACACTGCCTTGAAAGCAATTTTCACACAGGTTATGGTGCAGCCAAAATAGGCGTTGCATCCTAATGATTTACACAACTTCTCTCTAAATTGTACACCCAATTAAAAGAGATTGGAATTCATAGGTAATGCTCAAAATGCGGGAAACTAGTCCAGAAAAATATGGGATAAAAAATAAAAATGAATTATAATGTTGCTTGGAAGCTCGATATGAACAAAGCATATGACTGGGTAGAATGATAGTTTTTAAGAAATATAATGCATAAGTTACGATTTTATATGGAGTCAAATACATTCCACATTGTAATGACAAGGAAATCATTCAGTTACCTCCTATCCGTGGCCTTTGACAATGGTGTCCACTATCCCCTTATCTATTTTTATTATGTGTATAATCCTATTTTTTATTATTATGTCTAAGGAACGTCAATAGAAAATTCATGGCTGCAAAGTTCTGAGAGGTACCCCTCCAAATTCGCATATTTTTTTTACAGACGACTCCTATCTTTTTTTTTCTAAGCTTCAGTTGATGAAAGTAAACATGTAACAAATTATCTTAGGCTCTATAAGCATGTGATGGATTATCTTAAGCTATATTCTCAAAGCTTGGGTTAGGAGATTAATTACCAAAAATTATCCTCTTTCTTTAGCCTGAATTCATTAGTGTAAGTGCGCCAAGAAGTGTGTTTGGATCTAGGGGTTATGTAATCAGATAGCTTGAGCTCTTACTTGGGTCTTATGTCAATAATAAGTAGGAGCAAGAAAGTTGTCTTTCAATTTATAAAAGACAAAGTTTGGAAGCGATTGCAAGGCTAGAAGCAGAATTTTTTATCAAAAGAAGGGAATGAGTTTCTTATTAAAACAGTTCTTCGATTTATTCCAACATATGCGATGTGGTTTTCTTATTTCCAAATCAGATTTGTACTAATTTAGAATGGATGCTGAATGGCTTTTTATAGCAAAATAAGAGTAACAATAGCAATGGGATTAGATGGATGAGCTTCGAAAGGCTTTGCTATCCTAATTCTTTTGACGATCTCAAGTTTCATCATTTTAAGGAGTTTAATATTGCTATGATGGCAAAATAGGGATGGAGATTGATGGCGGATCATGGATCTCTTGTCTATAAAATATATAAAGCTCATTATTTCCTTAACATTCCTTTCTTGCATGCCATACTTGGAGCAAATCCCAACTATTTATTGAGGATTGTTTTAGCGAGTCAAAAGCTACTTAAATTTAACAGCTAGGGAGGGGTACAACAATCAATGTATGGAGAGATCCATAGATCCCTTATGACACTATTTATATGACTTCAATGCCCCACACCCTCAGGTGTTATTAACTCGAGAGTAGCAATGTAGATCTTACCTAATGGAACGAGCTGGCATCAAGAATGGTATGTAATGTATTTGATGATGAGGATAGTCAAGAAATTTTCTTTATTTCTGTAAGCATGTCTAGGAGAGAGGATAAGTGGGTTTAGGGAGCATATTCAAAAGGATCTTATACCGTTAAAAGTGGCTATAACGCTCTTATGAATCATTATATATTGTCTTTCTCTCCACTTGCAAGCATTTCAAAGCTTGCCTGGATTCTTTGGAAATTGAAAGCTCCTCCTAAGGTTAAAGTTTTCCTTTAGTGTTCACTTAGAAATGTACTTCCCACAATGATTAACTTGGTGACTAAAAGAGTTGATATTTCTCCAATTTGTCATGTGTGTAAATCTGATATGAAAATGGTATGGCATTTTCTTTTTTCTTGTAAATTTTCCATGAATTGTTGGGCTCCTACACCTCATTCATTGGTTCATAAATCGAATGTTATCTGGATTGTATGGTTCTTTTCTTTATTGGAGCATCAACCTTTAATTGATGTTGCTTAGGCATGTACTATTTCATGGGCTATTTGAAGAGTTAAAAATTGATATTGTGGCAGAGTAAAGAAAGCACAACTGCTAAAGTTATGAACCCATGATGCATTGTTTTTATTCCAATGGCAAGCCACTCAAGCACCAGCTTTGACTATGCCTATTTATCGTGACTATGATGGGGTGTTCACTACACTTGTCCATCGAAGGGCTAACTAAAATGCAACATTGATGCCAGTATCTTTGCATCTATGGATTACTGTAGTTTAAGTTGTATAGTATATGATGATCATGGCAATTTCGTGGCAATTAAAAACAAATCATGTCCAATACATTATGGATCCAAATGTGGCAAAAGTTACGAACTTCTGTGAAACCCTATTGCAGATGAAAAATAAGCATTTTTATCCTGTAATAATGGAAATTGTTCCCTTTCTTGTTATTCAAGCCATAAGGAGCAACTTTAGTGATAGTTCATCATTTGGAATGTTTATTGATTACTGTAAAGATCTTAGTAAAAGCATGGCCTCTTGTGCGATTGTTTTTATTAGGAGATTAGCGAATGAAGCAACTCCTACTTTAACTCACTTTATTAGTTTTATGTCTAATCCGTAAGAGTAAGAGAGTTTGTTCCCTTCTTACACCTCTTCATTTCTTATTAATGATATTTTGAACTAAAAGAAAATATGATGATGGATGCTAAGCATGTGATAGATTAACTTCCTCGATCTTTTTTCTCTAAAAAAAAAGAGATTTTTATAATTTATTTTTCATCATTAAAATATTATATAACAAATACACTCATGTAGCATATAATAATTCTGTTATAATATTACATTTTGAATTAAATTTCACATAAAAAATTTTTATCGTTAAGGTTGTCGCATAAGAAAAAATTTCAATACATCTGGATGAAGTCGATCGAATAGGAAGAAGGGTCGAATTCGGTCGAAGTCAACCAAATAATGCAGATAAAACGTAACCTGAACAAACTTACAAAATTGCTGGTGTAATCATACGTTTTCCTCTTTTCTTACAAATGAAGAGATGCAAATACTTGTTGAAGGCTATTTCATTTTTTTAGTAAGTGTTAAAAAGCCAATTTGACAAGTAGCTTGAGGACAACTTGGAAATTCAAACTTGAAAATTTCGTCAATTTGTCTTTTAATTGAAATTAAAATTCATAGCATATCCAAATAGTGAAATTATTATACAGGCAATAAATTATATTTAATTTAATTTTATAAAAATAAATAAATAGTAAAAATACTATAAAATTAAAATTAGGTGCAGAATTATTTTTTTATTTTTTTTTAAAATAAGAGAGTGAATTAATATCTAAATTAATTTTATCTCATATATTTCTAAAAATATAACCTGAAATATATAACTATAAATATTAGCTACTTACCGTCATACCACGCTCATCAAAGATAATTTATTTTTTAACTTCAATGGCTAGTATTTATTGTTTAGTAGTTACATTTTATTATTTTATTTAATAATATTTTATTATAATTATAAAATATATCTTTTATAATAAGATATTATACATAATTATTGATTAAATTATAATTTATTAAATAAAATATAATATACAATTTTGAATGCTCTAATTTATTAAGTAAATTGTATTATATTTTTTGAAAGGACTTACACATTAAATATTTTATAAGTATTATATTTTAATTTGATACTAATAATATATTTTTTTATTGGGTTATTTATAAAAAAATTCTTCAACTTTCAATTTAATTACGTTTTTATCACGAACTTTTAATTTTGGCACACTGAGTCACAAATCTATAATCCGGTAATTCGTGCTTACATGACTTCATTGGATAGGGGTGAGGATTCGATCGGTTCAGTTTAAAATCGAATCGAACCGAATAAATTAAAAATCAAAATTTTAATATTTTAACAAACCGAACTTAAATTTAATAAATGCCGAACCGAACCAAACTGAAATATTTTCAGTTCGATTCGATTTTAAACCTAAATAACCAAAATATTTTTTATACCAATTTTTTATATAATTATATAATATCTTAATAAAAATTATACATTTTATACCTAAATATTATTATTTATAGAATTGTTAAGACATTAAATATAAATATAATACAAATATTAGTAATTTTTCCTAATCATTTCTAAAATATTATAAGTAATAGTTTTATTATATGGTATTAAAATTTTGGTTCGGTTTGTTTTAAACCGAAATTTTTTTCCGAACCAAACATAAATAATTTCAATTTTAAAAAATTAAAACCGAACTGAAAAACCAAATAAACCGAACCGAATTGATAATTTCGGTTTGGTTCAGTTTTTCAGATTTGGTTCGGTTTTGCTCACCCCTATCACTGGAGATGCCAAATCATCTGCCACATCAGATGCAAAAAAACAAAACCAACTTTCAACTTAATTGTGTTTTTATCATTGATGCGTGTGGGTCTTGGCCGACGCTGGATCAGAACTGCTCTGGTTGAGCGGGAACAAGCCTACACAAATAAGACAGTGGTCAGGGGTGGTCGGACGTTGTATCCCGCGATAACCCTCCGACGCTCAAGTCAGAAATAGGTTGTATCTCATGAATGGAACTGTGTGTGTAGTACTTGGTTGTGACAAAAGTATTCATTACCTCGTTTGAGTTGCTGAGAACTGTATTTATAGGGTGAAAACCCTGTTGAAGGGGATATGTGTCAGCTCCGGGTACTTTACAGTGTACCTCTCCATGGGGCCATTGACATCTGCCTGCTGTGGGACCCGGACCCCCGAAGGCCATAAGAGACAAAGCTTGTTGTGAGCCTGGGATTTGGGTAGGACAGGGTGCTATAAGGTTCGGTTAGGGTTCAAGTGTGTTGTTGGGGCCGAACCTGGCCATGGCTGAGTAGTATTAATTATCCTTTTGAAGTGTTAGCACTCGAAGGCTTCGCAGCTTAAAGAGTGCTTAGTTGAATGCCATGGGCTCGCTGATGGATGCCTTAGGCTCGCTGAT
>CAOJBK012522081.1:0-26834 GCA_948294925.1 Codiaeum variegatum | reverse complement strand
TAAGGTTCACTAGAAATAGTTTCTAGTAGGAATTGGTTTATCGAGAACTTACACCGTATAGAAGTCATACGATCTAGCACATAGGGTTTGACTTCTTTCATGACCCTAGCTAAGATTGGGAATCCGTAATAAAGGGATACGAGTGCACAATAGTTATGATTGAGAGGTCCATGCTGATGTTGAGGATATGATCATTGACATTCATTTTCTCATCAGGTAATCGTGATATGGAATGCTAGACGTCAACCGTGACTTATAGGACTAAGTGTGGAATTAGGTTAACATACTTGGTAGGAAGAAAAGAGTTTTC
Source organism: Codiaeum variegatum (assembly GCA_948294925.1). Lineage (NCBI taxonomy): Eukaryota > Viridiplantae > Streptophyta > Magnoliopsida > Malpighiales > Euphorbiaceae > Codiaeum > Codiaeum variegatum. The sequence continues at coordinate 26,524 of CAOJBK012522081.1, read as the reverse complement.
TTCATCCCATTGCTAATTAGAACATGAACTAAGTAAGTCACATACCAAATGGTAATTTCCATTAGCTTGTACAAATCATGATAATAGTTAATTAAAGAGTTTAATTAATTATTAATAATGGTTAAATTAAACATGTAATTAAATTTACAAAGATATTAGCATGTCTTGATGTTTAATTATCAAAAAGGAAAATTTCAATTATGTCTTAGTTTGCATGAGATACAAATGTGTATGACTAATTGAAATGGTTTTGGACAAATAATAAAATAATTACGCTTAACATGAGATGTTAGCTTAATCCATATGAGATGTGGTTAATTAAGGTTTAAAGATGATTCCTACTAATTATAGTCTTAATTTTGTTGATTAATTGACTAATCATAGTTAATAAGTCAATAAGACACAATTCAATTTTTTCCTCCTTAATTTAAAGAAAAGGAAGAAAGTGGGCGTGAGCTATAAAAGGGGAAGGCTCCATCTTTTTTTTCCTAAGACTCACTCACACTCAAGCACAGAAGAGATGTGAATGGGTCACTATTCATCATCTTTAACCTTAGTTTCTTCTTCTAAGAGTTAGAGAGAGAAACTAAATGGTTAGAGAGAGAAAGCTTCATATTCACACCAAATAGTGAGAGAATTTTGTTTTGAAGAACAATTCTTCAAATACAAACTCATCTTTGATTAGCCTTTGGAAAAGGAGTGTGGAGTAGCTTTCAAAGTCTAAAGCCTTCCTCAAGTCTCAAGTTCTCAAGTAAAGGAGCAAGAATCAACATTTGGGTAACCAATGAGAGAATATTCAAGATTCTTAAAGAGAACTAGGGAATAAGCTTTTGGGAAAAGCTAGGTATGTCTCAAGTTAAAGGCTTTTCACTTGAAGAGCTTAACAAAGGAGGTAGATAGGTATTTTTACTTCAAACCTTTCTTTGTTCAACTTGTGTTTTGCACACAATTGGTGAGATTATCCATGGTTAAATTAATGGGTCCTTTCATAGGTTTAGGCATTTGTCAGAGTTTGATGAATGACTAAACCCTCTATGTCAAAAGAGTTTTGACATAGAATTTGATTTTTAAATTGTTTGAAATTTCAAATGATTTTGTTAAAAGAGTTTTGACAAAATGATTTTACTCAAACCCTAGGTTAGGGTAAAGTTTCAAAGAGTTTTAAATATTGCCTAACCTAGTCTTGTTAAAGAGTTTTAACAAAGTTTAGTTTTTGAAAATTTTTTGAAAATTGAAATCTGAATCTTCCGTTCCCTTAGGGTTTGGTTTTTTTCTGATTCCTTTTAAATTTGCTTTTGCTGTGCGGCTCGTTAATTTTACCCTTCACCATCTGATTTATCTAATTCATTGAGGCTGTTGACAATTTAAAGAAGGAAATCTCCCTAAACTTTGATTCTCATTGCAATCCCATGACTACTAACATAATGAAGGAGATGGCATATTTCCTGGAATGGGCCTAGGCAAGAATCAATAAGGGTTCAAGTCCTTTGATGACTATACATTCTCCATACCACCTTTTAATGGTGGCTATCATCCAACTGAAGGTGAGATTGAGGAAGAAAAGGCTAAAGCCCAAGAAAAATGTGTTATTCTCAATAATGGAGAGGAGTATGACTACCCTATGATGCCTTACTTCAAGACCTTTAATGGTTATTTTATGAAGAAGGGAGAGACAGTTCCTTACTGTGCTTTCCCCAAACCATGGATTTGACCCATGACTGGTGTTACTATTCCTAGTTTTGAAATCTTCTCTAATGTAAAGCTACTACCTGAAGATTGCCAATCGGTCTATTTTCTCACACAAGACTGGGAAGAGAATATGGAAGCTAGACTCTTAAATGAAGTATCTGTTCTTTTTGGCAAGGAGGAAAATACTGACCGTTCCACCCTAATTATGCCAGCCCTATAAAACCCCAATAATTGGTCCTTTGACACAACTCCTTATTCACTAGTCCTTTTTGATTCTGATTATGAGTCATTCGAATTAGAGTTTGAGTCCTCAGAGTCTTCTCAATCCTGTGAATCCTCTAATGATTTAGCTAGTCCACTAGGCCTTAATTTCCAATATGATGTAACTGTGGACTTTTCTCCAATTAAAATCAATAAGATGATTAAGTTTTCTTCATACAATCTTGTCTCTTTATTTTCTTTTGATGTTCCAACTAATGAATTTGAACTTAAAAAGATAGAAAAAGAAAACAACAAAATAAATGAAATAAAAGATGCAATTAAAGAGCCCATTAATACTGGCATGCATGACATTCCAAAAAATACATTCATTGTATTTACATGTTTAAACAAGTATGCTATAAAAGAGACCATCGGAAAATTTGAAGAATGCTTTGCTTAGAAGCCTAGTGACAGGATCGACCTTAATCCAAGCATCCCCATCGACAAAATTCCCACTTATCCAAACTATAAGCCTATTAAATAGAAGTTAAGGTTCATAAAAGAAGCATGGTCCATCTCGATCAAGGAAGAAGTGGCTAAACATTTATCTCATCAATTTATAAAACTGATCAACTACCCATCTTAGTTAGCTAACATTGACTTAGTATCAAAATAGGATGGAATGGTTAGAATGTGTGTAGACTATCAGGATCTAAACAAGGCTCGCCCTAAAGATTATTTCCCTCTACCTCATATCAATCTGTTAGTAGATGTGCTAGCAGGGTCAAAAATGATTTCCTTAACCTATTTAGCCATTGGATACAATGAAATCTTGGTAGATCCTCTTGACAAAGAGAACACTTTCTTCATCATAGAATGGGGTACTTACTATTATAGAGTAATGCTATTTGGACTAAAGAATGCTAGTGCCACCTATCAGAGGATTGAAACCACTGTCTTCTATGACATGATAGGCCAAGACATGGAATTATATGTCGATGACATAGTTATCAAAGGCACCATTGCCGAACAACACCTACAGGCACTGGAAAAGTTCTTCTTTAGACTTCGCCGGTATAATCTCAAAATCAATCTTGCCAAGTGCATAATTGGAGCCTCATTTAGATTGCTCCTCATCTATATGGTCAGTAAGAAAGGAATCGATATTGATAAAAAAAAAATCAAAAGCTAGCCTTGAAATGCCACCTCCTAAAATAGAAAAGGAGATAAGGGTTTCCTAGGTCACCTCCAATACATCAATCATTTCATTCATCAAATAGCCAATACTTGTGGTCCCATATTCAAATTATTAAAGAAGAATTCCTGCAAGCAATGGAATAAGGAATGCAAAGAAGCTTTTGACCTAATCAAGCACCTGTTCAAGTAGTATCTCCTGAATCTGCCAGTCTTACAACCTTCTAGACCTAGAAAATAGTTGCTGCTTTACCTCACAGTCATTGATGAAGCCATGGGGCTATGCTAGCATACAATGCCTTGGATTTACATAAAGAACATGCCATTTATTACCTAAGAAAGAGAATGTTAATACACGAGCTTAAGTGCAGCTACATTGAGAAGCTTTGCCTAGCTCTAATATGGGTTTACCATAAGTCGAGACACTACTTGAGGGTATACATCGCACATGTTCCTTGCTGATAAAAGTCCCTCCAATTTCCTTATGGAAAGACCTATCCTTGATAGTAAAATGGCTAGATAGATGGTAGTCTTGGCAGCTTATGATCTTAAATATGCATAAAGAAAAGCTGTTAAAGGCAGTGTCATTGCTTACCAACTAACCACAACCCTAACAAATGATCAATGGTTAGAGGCTAAATTTCCTAATGAGGAATTTTGTTCATTCAGAAACTTGGAAGCTTTTCTTTAATGGTGTAGACAACAATAAAGGATATGGCATTGGAATAGTGTTCCTTACACCTATCGGTGAAAGTTTACCTCTAGCAATCAAATTAGATTTTGAGGCAATAAATAATGAAGCTGAGTATGAAGCCTGCGCCTCTAGGTTAGAAGTAGCCATCCAGATTGGTATCAAGAACTTAAAAGTATATGAGGATTCTAACATAATAGTCTCCCAAGCACTGGGAAGATGGAAAATCAGATAAGAATGTTTGGTTCTTTAGGATAAATGACTCGAAGAGTTGGCAACCAACTTTGATACCCTATATTTTCATTACTTTACCCGAACACATAATAGGTTTGCTGATGCATTGGCAATCCTCATATTAATTGTAGAAATATGTGATGGATTCCTCATCCATTCTATTTCCATAAGTATTAAGTATGAAACTAGCTACCAATCCCATTACATGAACATCAAAGATGTTGAACAAAAACCTTGGTATTAGGACATTTACAACTACCTCATAAAAGGTCTCTATCTTGAAGAAGACTCTAAATAAAAAAAGAGAACTGTGAGATAACTAGCCAATAGTTACATCCCAAAGGGAGACATCTTTTATAAGAAAACTTGGAATGGCATCCACTAGAGATGTGTTTTCGAAGAGGAAGCTTACAAAATCATAGAACAGATCTATGGAGGAGAGGAAGGCACCCATATTAATGGATGGGCATTATCACATAAAATTATGAACTAAGGGTACTATTAGCTCATAATAAACATATATTGAGCATAATTTATTAATAAATGTCAAATTTATGCCAAGCTTCACAAGCTCCCTCCCTCACCACTCAATATGATCACGACTCTTTAGCCCTTCGTCGTATGTTGTATTGACATCTTTGGCAAGATCATGCCAAAATCCGTTACTGGTCATGAGTACATCCTAGTGGCCATTGACTATTTCACCAAGTTGATAGAAGTTAAACCCTATAAAGTTCTTGACTTGAAAAGGGTTACACAGTTCATTAAAACAAACATCATTGCAAGGTATGGTGTTTCATCTGATATCATCTAAGATAATGGATCTCACTTCCAGAAAGAGGTAGCTACTTTTTTATAAAAGTAAAAGACACAACACCATAGGTGTTCTGCTTATAGACCCTAGACAAAAGGAGTTGTCAAAGTAGCTAATAAAGCCCTAAAAAATATTTTTTAGAAAATGGTAAGCAACCATAGAAGCTGGCATTTACACTTGCCAAATACCCTCCTTACGTAAAGAACCTCATACAAATTAGCTACCAAAGCTACTCCTTACTCATTAGTATGTGGAATGGAAGTAGTCCTACTTATAGAATTAGAAATCCAATCAGTAAGGGTTCTTTAAGAAGCTCATATCACTGAACTTGACTGGCAATAGGCCTATTACAATCAACTCAACTTGATTAATGAGAAAAGGTTAGAAGCCTTTCATCAGAGTCAGAACTATCAACTGAGACTAGTAAAGCATTTTAATAAGAAATTCAGGGATCGTAAGATCTAAGAAGGCGACCTTATCTTAAAGGAAATGAGACAACCCATATAAGACCCTAGAGGAAAATTCAGATCTGCTTGGAGTGGGATTTTCATCATCAAGAAGATCTTATCAGATGAAGGTGTCATCCTGATGGACATCGATGGGAATGAATTCAATCTTCTTAGCAACCATGACTAGCTCAAGAAGTCCTATATTTAGTGTTCTTATTACATGAGCATGCATTTGGCCTCACATTACTATAATAAGAACTATGTGGACCTGATTCTCTAAAATTATCATGTTTTTCATTATCAAAATCTATTGTAAGGAAATATATAGGAATCCCTTATAGGTTTGATCCAAATCATCTAGTAAAATTTACATGTTTTAGCATTTTTCATTGTCATTTATCACTTTGGACTCTTTAACGTGCATGCAAAAGCAGAAGAAGGAATAAAATCAGAAAAAAGAATGAAACCTACTAAGCTGAAAACTCAAAAGGGTGGCTTAGGTAAAATTTAGGGTAAAGCCTACTAAATTGAAATTTGAATGGCAATCTAGGCAACATTTAAGGCAACACACTAGGCTAAAAACTCGAAAGGGTAGCTTAGGCAAAAGTAAGAGCTTAATAAAAATAAAATGCATTTTATTAAGGTTTTATTCATCTTTTGGAACATCCAAACAAATCATAAAGCATTTAAGACAAAATCAAAAAGAAATCAAAAGAAATAAAAAAGGCCTAAACGAGCCCTATTTACTAAAAAGCCTAGTCTAACCTCACTTCTTGATTTGAACCAGAAGGTCATAATGCTTCACCTTCTCTCTTTGCCAGCATGTCTCGATCCTTCAATTTAACTACTCTGGGGGTTTACCATAATCATCACCTAGAACCAACATCCTTAAATCTCAAATCCAGCCTTTAGTGATTGCCTTAGCCAATCTAGCATTCACCACATAAGCCTAAAAAAGAGCACCATCTGTCGAAGAACTCTAGTAACCTAGTACCATGTCTCCATTTTCAAAATAAAAAAATACAGATATTTAAATCCCTAACTCCTTGTCATAAAGTGTTTGATCTTATACCATTCAGGTCTCCAAAGTAAATCTGAAGAGTTCAACTCGATTAGTAGCTAATCCAGTCCTTCTCAGTGTCAAAATGAATGACAATCTTCCTATTGTGATACCAAGATGCACAATAATCCCTTCTCCCGGAACCAAGAGTGATCTTAAGATGGCCCCTCAACCAAATTTGAAAAGATGTACAAGGTTTAAAATTGTTACATAAGTATTAAAGTGGAAATAGTAGTAAGGGACCCAAGTACCTATAGCAGAATGGGGTTAATGGTCTAAGGCTCTTTCAAACAAAAATGTATTTCAAGGCTTAGTAATGTTTCAACTAAAATTATACCAACAATTGATTTCCCTTACCCATTTGGGGTATCAACTTAGCCACTCTAGCATCATCCTAGCCGCCTGAGCCCATAAAAATATATTTAGCTGTTAAACATCACACATATGCTTTTAGCTTTTTAGCCATCCAAATAAGATCATCTAGATTTTCATCCTTCATAAAACATCGTGACCATAGTAGAAAGGACCACTAAATCATCTTTCACCATACCAGAGGCCTCTTCCATAGTCTAATCCAAAAAGTTTTTGAAAGAGTTAAAATATCCAACATTTTTAACTGGGATAGCTAGGTCAGCCTCTGAGTCAGAACCCAACAAAATAGAAAATTCCTTGAAATTTGGATACTTTTCATCTATACCAGCACCAAATTCGAAAACATGATCTATAATATCCAAGAACCTAGCACATGCATTCAAAACTCCTAGTCAATTTTAGCACCTCTTAGTGTCGGCAAAGCACTCACAACGTACTTCCCGAGGTTGATCTGCTTTACTTTGCTCAGGTTTCTGCACCAACCATGCATCATATGATTGAAATATGGCTCCATATGTAAGAGAAATAATATAAAGAAACAATATTTCTTTAAAGGAAGGATAATTTTTTATATTCTCTAAATAAAAGCGATTTTCATACGGCCAAGTACATATAATTGCACAAAATTTGAGGCAAAGCAGGATTTAGAAGTCCAAGCACATGTGAAAGCACTTGAGTGCACATAGGAGGATCTGTGAGCATATAGGGAGCCTCTACATATGCAGAAGAGTCTATGCGTATTCAGAATCACTCGTGAGCACTCATCGCTCCTAGCATGCGCTCCGGTCCTTGTGATAATTCGGTTCTTTCTTGATAGTCATTCTCATTAGATCCAATTTTCATTTATGTGAATTTCATCTAAAATAATATTTTTCAAGTTCTAAAATTTTAAAATTATTATAAGGAAAATAACATTCCAAAAGAAAACTTTAAAAAAAATAAAGATTTCAAAAACAGACAAACTTAATTCCTAATACATAAGTTTTCAAAAAAATAAAAGACTCGTGATGAGGCCATCTCTAAGTCAAATATGTAAAACATCACAGTAAGCATCATCATCCTCATCATTAATAGCTAGGGCTCTGCTTCCACCCACTCCTTCGATGCTCATGTACCTCCTGACCATGCATGACTCTTTCCTTCTATTAGAAATAGGCAAAGCTTGAAAAGGGGTAGCCAAGCTGAAATGAGTCTAACCCATGAGGTTATAATGATAGCCATAAGCCTATGGAGGAACCTAGATGGACAAACAGATGTCAAAATTTTATTAAAAATAGAGTCTGGTACCCACCATCTGCTGAACCTTGGGGCCAAGTGGTCTGAAATCATCTAAAAATTGATTATTAACATAATGGTATGACATCTCACCATCTGCCTTGACAAAAGGAACATACCCCCCTCTCCCCTCCCACACATATGGAGCATCACCATAAAGAGATCTCAAACTCACTAGCATCGAGGCACCTCCCATTGATGAAGTAAAACTGGGGGCAGACATGCCACGAGCAAAAACATGAGATGCCTGGCTGTAAGACTGACACCTCGTAACATCAGCTGATGATATCACAGGAACACCACACTAAGCTAAGGAAAGTAGGGGCCTACCCCTCATTAGATGAAAAGTAAGAAAATTTGCAAAAAAGGCCAGTATAATGACCAAATCCTGTCTAGGCTTTCCAAACCTCTAGTGAATCTCATAATCAATATCCATCAGCTCCTTCATAATAGTAGGAGGATCAGCTAGCATGATTGGCATAAGAGTCATTTGAGCTATAACTCACTCTCCTAAAAAAGACTCGTGAGTCTCACTTGACCCAAAAAGGATCTGCCTCTTGGTAGCTGGATTCCCAGAGCTACAGGAGAAATGCCATCAACCAAACCCTCATACTAAAAAGGAGCCCATTCCACTTGAAATAGACCATTAACCATCAGAAATTAATGGAAATCGAAAGGAGCATAATGATTTAAAATGTACCTTAGTAATAGCAGCAAAAATTCCTCTGATCTGAGTAAAGGATAAACTAACGAGCGGATCTCACCATGCACTCGACACCATAACTTCCCTATAGGGAGTGTGGGAACATCTCTAGTAGTGACATTAGAGGAAATGGCAGGAAAATATGCAAAAGCCCAGAACTACAAAAAGCAGAAAATCAATAGTATGATAATAAGCAAGTAAGAAATAAAGGGTAATACTGACCTCCTAAACAATCATGGTTGCGTGGATTCTAATTCCTCATAACTTAGACATCAGGCTATAGATCTGTATGTAGGAACTAATGTAGTCCAGCACTAGTCAAACTCACCCAGATGGTCCAGGTTCATCAGCGAACCCATGATCCTCAAATTAATAAAGATCTACTCATTGAACATGAAAATACAAGACAATATGATAAACAAGCATACTTTGGAACACTAGTCAATAGAGAAGGAGTGCAAGTTGATGTGCTTCAGCTAGGTAATAAGCTAAGACCTGGGAACCATAATACTTTCAGGGGGAATGCCTCCTAGAAGGCCACCTAAGGCCTCTCTACTCTGAGCATGAGCATCAAAGGCAATAGGCCGCTCACCAAACTCCATCTTAGTCAAGAAGACCCAATTAAATGGAGTCATGGTCATTTCTCCAATGGGAAGGTAAAATATATTAGTCGTATCCCACCATTTCTTAAGAATAGTAAATAAGAGCTTCTTGTCAGGAGACCACTTACAGTTTAGCCTTATCTTGTCTGAAAGATAAGCCACCACTACTTGATCCTATATAAGTGGGTTACACACTAGAAAGGACTCCACTATCGTCAGAAGAGATCTACCACCCCTATTGTTGTGTTTATGGACCTACAGGTAAAATCTCTACCTTTCAGTTTTTTGCTATTTTATCTTATTCTTATGAAAAAAAGTATCATGGGATAACCATCCCAACTACTATGTTCTTTCCTGTTATGTATTAAATTGGGGTTCAGAGTGGTCAATGGCTTAACTAGATCTTTAAAGCCTACCATGAAGTTATGATTACCTCCTTGGAGCAAATCCTCTAGACCAAGTGGAGGAACAAACTGACTATCAGTCCCTACGTCTATAGAATCCATCAAATTGGAAAAAGTTTTAGACGTACAAGGTAACTCCTCTTATAATTCTTGAGTAGCAAGCATTTAGAGAAAACTTAAGAAATATTAAAGAAGACAAAATAAAAGAAAGATGAGACGTGTTGAAATGGGAAAAGGAGGAAGTGAGTTAGCCCATTTACAAGCAACTTCTTAAAGCCGTTCTTAAGGTAAGGACACCGTTCACACTTATTAGATCTATCCTTTGTTTAGATCAAATCTGCTAAGAGGGGCATCTGTAAACCCCTTGCTTTTGAACCATCAAATTTGACCCAACAATACGAGTCCATAGGCTCAAACGTGCCTAAATTAGATAAAAAAATACCCTAAAAATTCAAAAAAATTGAAAAAATCATACCGAGTTAGACTGATCCGAACGCTCAATGCACACATAAGCTACCTTGCACGAATGCACGCGTGGCTCGCGTGCATTCGTGCAAGGTAGCTTATGTGTGCATTGAGCTACCCACGTGTGTGCTAGTGGCTCACGTACATGCCAGTGCCTCCGTGTGCCCTCTGAGCCTCCCATGTGTGCATGAATTTTTAGTGCAAGCTAAGTAAGATTTTCTCTATAAATAGGAGCCTTAGGGCACTATTTTCAACAATGTTTTTTACCTCAAAACTCTACCAAATTTCTTACACAAAACTACTCCTAAACACTATGGAGACCCGTTTCAGCCTGATCAAACTGTCCGAATCGCTAGTTCCTTGACATCACAAGAAAAAGGTGAAATTTGAAATGATAATGTTTTGCTTTTTTTTTTGTTTTAATAATCCAAAACTAGACTAGGATTTTCTCATCAAAATTAATTTACCACTTCAAAATAAATAGAACTAAAAACCTATTTTGTTAATTTTTATGCAAATTAAAAATAGTTAGCATCTGAACCCCAAATCACTTTTTATCAAACAATCCCTAACCATTCACAAGAGGGAAGAATGATGTGGAATTTGATTTCTATTCAAAGAGATACACCATCAAGCGTATTCAGAATGCTTCAACTCAAAATCTTAATTTTCTTTTACTTTTTTCTTTACTGTTTCCTTTTACTTTTATTTCCTTTTATTTTCATTTATTTGAAGTTCATAATTTTCTTTATGTTTTGTTTACATTGCAATTATTTTGTTGTTATCTTTTTCAATGACAATCAATGCGATTTCTTCTTAACATGCAATTTCTAATAGATGAATCCATCTAATCTATTTTCTAACACACTTATTGTAAGTTGAATGGATTTATCAATTTATATTATTTTAATTTTCTCATTTTATTTACAAGGAAATCTGTGCCCTTTCTAATACCTTTGTGGCTAAAGAATGGATCCTTTTTTGTTCATTCTTTCCTTTTCATGTCCTATTTTATTTATTCTTTCCCTTTTATTATTATTATTATTATTATTATTATTAATTTTCATGGATTTGTATGTAGTTGAGGGGATGTGTGGCTTCCCTAGGATCCTTAAGGCTAAAGGAAGGACCCCTCTGATTTTCTTTCCTATTTTGCCTTATTTCCCTTTATTGCTTTCCATATTTGCTTGCATGTTATTTCTATCACGCGTCATGACTATTCCTATTTATACTTGTTCATGTATCATTCAATATCTGTTCACACATACATGAAATCAATTTTAACCAAATTCATATGTTTTAAGAGTTAACAGTGTAAAAAATTAATATCTTTTTTCCAAAATCAACTTGTATCAATCACGAGTCCCCGAATCCATCTTTTAGTTCGAGGCTTGTGTTTTTTCATAGGCAAATTGTCATATTTTATGGAGTTAATAATCAATTTGGTTTCTTAATCACCATAAAATGAAATAGTTTTTCTAAAGTATTAAATGACGACTCACTAACACACTCATTGCCCTTAATGGGCCCATAAAGGGGTTCCTCCTATGTGAGACTCAAAATCTAAGCACACGTAATCCTTCCCTTCATGGTTGATTTCCTTAAGTCCAAAAGCTTGAGGTGAGCATCGCTTTCAAGGGTGGGTCCTCACACATAGTCCTTAGGAACCGTATAGGATCAAGAGCATTCCTTGGGTACACTGATTTATCCTTTTCAAGAGCCTCGATATCCTTCAACCAGTAACCTAGGCAAAGTTGTATATCCTCATAAGTTGTTGTGATCCATATTTTGATGATTCCAAAACCTATAGTGTAGTTATCCTTTGAAATGAAATGGTTTTGTATAATTGTGTTTGATTGAGCAAAGTATGAGCATGACATGTTTATTTATGTTTTTGGTACTTAGATTTTATTCCCATATACTTTGATTGAACTAATAATCGATTTAGAATCAAAGTATTTTCAAAAAGTGCAGAAACAGGTGCATACGCCTATATGGAAAATGATGATACGTCTGTATACAAAATAGGATACGATTGTATAAAGGTGTTTCTATACAATCGTATGCTAGTACAACAACATCTAAGAATTTTAGGGAAAAAGGATACGATTGTATCAACAGGGCTTTATACACCCGTATGAGATCCAATAACTATTAAATTCAAATCCACCTACTGGATACTCCCGTATGCACCAAAGCCTATACGCTCATAACCAAGTTATCAAAATTCATTAAAGATGACATCATCAATACTTTTTAAATATTGGAGATAAGTTTTTGGCTCCAAGATGGAAAACATATATAAAGATTGACTAGAAGCAAAGTTAAGAACTAAGAAGAACCATTACATTGCAATTCTTACACTTTGTTCTTTTATCAAGTGCTCATTAAGCTCAATCCTTCTTTGTTTTCTTAAACCCTATTCACTTCATTTCAATGTTTAAGTTTCAGAAAACTATTAGCTAGGTTCTTTATTAAAAATCTTTTTCCTAGCTCATTGTAAACAAGTCTTTTGACTTGAACCTTTTGTAAAAACACTTATAATTGGAGTTGGTTGCTCCAATCATTGTATTTGGATGAAATCCTAGAGAACTAAAAGCTTGGAAGCTTCATCAGGTGTTAGTGGAACCTCAATCGATTTGATTGAGAGAGTGGACATAGGAGAAGGACTCCAAACCACTATAAACTGAGCATTCTCTTCTCTCTATCTCTTTATTTATTGCTTTTCTTTATATGCATTTTTTTGTATTACATAGGTGTGTTCAAATTTTCACTCAAGTTCATTTTCTTAATATAACTTATTTCTTAATTGAAAAAGTTATTTAAAAAGAATTAAAACTTAACAAGTTTGTTTGTTTAATCTAAAAACTTTCAAAACACCAATTCACCTCCTTCCTCTTGGTGTCTATTACTGGGACAATAATTGGTATCAGAGCCAAGCTTTCTTATTTATTAAATTTAACAATTTAGAGAGTTAACGATCGATAATGGCAGGTTTTGGTGACTCCACACATACACCATTCTGAGAGTGTCATTTCTCAACAAGGACACCTCTATTTTATGGAACCAACTACAATAAATATAAGGTTTGGATGAGATTTCACATCCATTATCAAGGTTATGACCTTTGGGACATAGTGGAGATTGGTCCATTCATTCTAAGAAATCCTATCTCTGGCAATTTGCTTAAACCTGAAGAGTACACCGAATAGGAAAAGAAGAAACTCCAAAGAAATGAAAAGGTTATTGACATCATCTTTTATGTTCTCAATGAGACGGAATTCAACTGGGTGTCAGCTTATGAATCTGCTCAACAAATATGGGACACTCTTAGAGACAATCATAAAGGAATAACCCAAGTGAAGTTCTTAAAGCTCATAATGCTCTCCACTAGTTATGAGAAATTCAAATTTGAGGAAAATGAGAGCATCTCAAGTATGTACACAAGGTTCACCACCATAGTGAATGAACTTAGAGGCCTTAGTAAAACCTTCAACAACAAAGACATGGTAGTCAATATCATTTGATGTCTTTCGGCTAGATACAACTCCAAAGTGGATGCAATTGAGCCATCATCAAATTTTAAGGAGATAGATTATGGAAAATCTCATTGGCACACTTCTTACACATGAGATGAAGCTAAAATCAAGGATGGAGCTTAGAGGCACTCCAAGTGCTTCAACCAAGACGGAGAAGCCTCTTTCACTCAAAGTCACACATAAGGAGAAGTAATTCAAGAAAGAAGCTACTAGTGATGAGAGTGAAGATGTTGATGAGGTAGCATTGCTTGCTAAGAAATTCAAGAAATACCTATCCAAAGGCAAGTTTAAGAAGGAGTCAAGGAATTTAGTTTTCTATGAATGCAAAAAGCACGGGCACATTAGGTAATATTGCTACATCTACAAGGCCGAGAAGGGTAAGGAGAAGAATAATTCTTATAAGAGTAAAGACAAAGTATATGTGGCTTGGAGTAGAAGTGGGGATTCTAGTGATGAAGAATCATCCGATGTAGAAGAAGAAGCAAATTTGTGTTTGATGGAATAAGAGGAAAGCATTGAAGAGGATGATGAGGTAGCTACCTAAACTTATTCTTTTGATGAGTTACAAAATGCTTTTAATGAACTCATGGCTGATTATGTTTTGATTGTTAAAGAAAATAAGTTTCTGAAAAAGGATTTGGAAAAATTGAAAATTGAGCATGAGAAGAGCAATAACTCTAAGTCTTTTGAAATTGAGAAATAAAAATTCATGACTTAACTATCGTATTTGCAAAAGTATTATGAAAGTCTTAATGAAGAGAAAATTAAGATTGAGTTAGAACTCAAGGACTCTAAGAAACTTTATGAGAAGTTTTCTAAAGGAAGAAAAGTTCTAAATGAAATATTAATATCTCAAAGAGGCATGTTTGACAAAATCGGTATTGGTTTCAAAAATGAAGAAAAAAAAGTTTTTCCAATGCATCTCAGGACAAAAGGGATTTTATGCATAAAGTTCACATTAAATGCAATTATTGTAAATTCTATTGTCACACATCAAGGAATTGTCCTATAAGGCTTAGGAGGCCATATACCATTAAGAAGGTTTGGATTCCTAATGGTTCCCAAGATATCCCTAAGGATTCTAAGGAAATTCCTAAGAATTTCATGAACAATCCTAAAGGTAAATGGGTTCTAAGGAGAACTAACATGAGTAAACCCAAGAAAAAATGGGCACCATCAAAGAGTTGTGATTCTTTGTATGTGTAGGCTATCATCAAGTCTAAATAAGAGAAATAGGTGATTGATAGTGGATGCTTAAAGCACATGATCGGTGATAAAGTAAAATTTCTCAAGCTTGAAGAGAAAGATAGAGGAAATGTGAGCTTTGGAGACAACTCCAAAGGTGAAATTTATGGAGTTGGCATAATAGATAATAATGATTTTACCATTTCCAAAGTATTGTTTGTATATAACTTGAAGCATAATTTGCTTAGTGTTAGTAAATTGTGTAACAAGGGTTATAGAGTCTTATTTGATGCACGCATTTGTGAGGTCATTAACATTAAGTCAAACAAAATTGCATTTTTTTAGTTACTGCAAGGGCAATGTGTACACAGTGGACTTGAGCAATCAAGAAACCAACAATCTTTATTTATTTTCCTTAAAGGATGAGGATCCTACTTTATAACATAGGAGATTAGGCCATGCAAGTATGGATGTTCTATCCAAACTTTCAAGAAAAGATTTGGTAAAAGGTTTGTCCAAAATTTGTTTTAAAAATGAAAGTGTTTATGTGCTAAGGGAAAGCACTATAAAAGTTCTTTTAAACCTAAAAATATGATTTCAACTTCTAGACAATTGCAACTTTTACACCTTGATTTGTTAGGTCTAACTAGAACATCTAGTTTTAGCGGTAAGCATTATTGTTTGGTCATTGTTGATGATTTTTCATGTTTTATACGGGTTTTATTTTTTGCACATAAGAGTGATGCATTTGGTGCATTCATTCCATTACCAAACTCTTTGCGAAATTAAAAAGGTTATTCCATTACATGCATAAGAAGTGATCACATAACCGAATTTGAAAATTTCAAATTTGAAAAATATTGCATTGAGCATAACTTTTTCGCACCTAGGACACCTCAACAAAATGGTGTTGTTGAGAGGAGAAATGGATTATTAGTAGAAATGACTAGGACCATGCTTTATGAAATTGATTTGCCTAGATATTTTTGGGTCGAAGCTGTGAACACTTCTTGCTACATCATTAATAGGGCTATAATTAGACCCATACTAAAAAAGACTCCTTATGAGTTATGGAAAGATAAGAAGCCCAATATTTCATATTCTAATGCATTTTGTTGTAAGTGCTATGTGCATAATAATGGCAAGGATAATTTAGGAAAATCTGATGCTAAATCAGATGAAGCAATTTTCCTAGGTTATTCTAGTCATTCTAAGGCTTATAGAGTCTTCAATAAGAGGACACTATTAGTTGAAGAATCCATTCATGTTATTTTTGATGAATTTGCTTCTAAGTGTATAGTAAGGAATGATGACCATATAGAAGCAATAGAGCACATGATGGATGAGTTAACTTTAGAAGAAAAGAAATATGAGTAACAAAAGTCTAATGAAGAGTCTTTGAGTGAAAACGATGTAGTGCCCATAAGTGATGGAGTGGAGGTGCAATCAAATGAACACATGGAGATTCAAGCCATTTCACAACAAAGGGAGGCTCAACATCCAAGGGTTGGGAATGAAGTCAAGAAGACTCAAATTATTACAAATCCTACCCAATGAGTGAGGATAAGGTCACAAGTCCACAACACTTGTGACTATGTGGCATTTTTGTCCTTGGTGGAACCCTAAGGTGTAGAAGAAGCTATTGAAGATGAGTATTGGGAACTATTGAAGCATGAGCAGCTCAACCAATTTGAGAGGAGCTAAGTATGGACACTAATACTAAGGCAAAAGCATCATCCCGTCATTAGAACCAAATGGGTCTTTCAGAACAAGCTTGACGAATCTAAAAATGTGGTAAGGAATAAAGCTTCTTTGGTAGCTAAAGGCTATTCTCAAGAGGAAGGTATTGATTTCAATGAAACTTATGCTCCTATAGCTAGGTTAGAAGCAATTATAATGTTACTAGCCTTTGTATGTTTTAAAAACTTTAAACTTTTTTAAATGGATGTTAAAAGTGCTTTTCTAAATGGTTTTATTCAAGAAGAAGTTTATGTTGAACAACCTCCCAGTTTTGAAGATTTTAAATATCCAAACCATATTTTTAAACTTAAAAAGGCTTTATATGGTTTAAAACAAGCTCCTAGAGCTTGGTATGAGAGGTTGAGTAACTTTTTAATTGAAAAAGGTTTTACCAAAGGCAAAGTTGACACCATACTTTTTATTAAAAACCAAAGGTAAGACACTGTAATTGTTTAAATCTATATTGATGATATTATATTCGATGCTACTAACGAATTGCTTTGTAAGGAATTTTTTAAGTCTATGCAAGGTGAATTAGAAATGAGCATGATGGGGGAGCTAAATTTCTTCTTGGGATTGTAAATCAAGCAATTGGAGCATGGAACCTTAGTTCACCAAACGAAATATGCAAAAGAGCTACTAAAAAAGTTTTATATGGATGAGGCAAGACCACATAATACTTCTATGAGCACTACAGTCAAAATGGATGCTAATGCTAAGGCTAATTCTGTTGACACTAAACTTTATAGGAGTATGATATGGTCTTTACTTTACTTGACTGCATCTAGACACGATATATTGTATAATGTATGTATGTGTGCTAGATTCCAATCAAATCCTAAGGAATCCCATCTTGTATGTGTCAAACTAATCTTAAAATACCTGGTGGATATGCCAATTCTTGGCTTGTGGTATCCAAAAGGACATTCTTTCGATTTGATTGGTTATTTTGATATGGACTTTGGTGGATGTAAGCTCAATAGGAAAATCACTAGTGGTACATTTCAATTTCTAGGAGACATTCTACTATCATGGTTTTCCAAAAAGCAAAATTTGGTTGCTTTATCAACTGCGGAAGTAGAGTATGTAGCAGCCACGTATTGTTGTACTCAACTTCTTTGGATGAAAATGCAACTTGAGGATTATGGCATAGCGCATTGCATTCCTATTAAATATGACAACACAAGTGCCATAAATTTATCTAAGAACCCCACTCATTATTCTAGGACAAAAGCATATAGACATAAGACATCATTTTCTTAGAGATAATGCATTAATAGGGCATATTGTTCTTGAATTCATTGATACAAAGCATCAAATTGCAGATATCTTCACCAAACTGCTTGACAAAGAAACTTTCTATTACATTCAAAGAGAATTAGGCATGATTGATGCCTCTCAAGTATAATATGACCTTAAATCTCTTTATTTGGTGAGACTGAATGTCCATATTTTGATGAACATGTATTTCTTTGAGAATATGTTGTGTTTGTATATGTGGCATGCTTTATGAGTTGTTGTGAGAATGAGCTTAAATCAGATTTGGTTCAATTTTGATGAATCAATTCGGTTTAACATCATTTATAGATTAATTATATTGCCATAAATGAGTATAGTGTAAACATATCATATATGCCATATAATTCTTTGAAAATTTTCAAAATATTCATTTTTCAAAATTCCAACATTCCATACGACCGTATAAAACCATGTCTATATGCTTATATCGAATTGGCCGAATTTTTCAAAAACCCACTGGACTAGCATACGCTCGTATAGAAAACCTTCTATACGATTGTATCCTAGCTAGATACTACGAGTATAAAAGGCAGCATGCGCATGTTTTGTTCATTTTGTTTGAACTCTAAAACCATTTTCTCAGTGCTGCTCAAAGTTTTCTACTCTCTAATCCTATTTTTGATTATTTTGTGGTAATTTTGTGTGTTGTTAAATCTTACTTTTATCACAAAATCACCAAACGTCATCTCCTTTTCACATCTATAAACCCTAATGTTTTCCTTTTTTCTTTTTTATTAATCTAAAAACTTTCTTACAATATTTCACATAGGTCTTATTTATATTAAATAGTAATCCTAAACTAAAAAGTAAACCTGAGCTAAATAAAATTCATATTTAAGAAGAAATCTAAATAAATCAAACTTCTCATATTAAATAAATCTTAAATCAAAATAAAATAGAAAAAAATAAATGGAAATTTATGATCTAAGAATTAAATAAAAAATATTTAATAAGATATTTTTCATTAAATGTTTTTATTTGACCAACATCGCTCCACCTTCATTCACCCCTTGTTGAAAAAGAATTCGTCTTCGATTTCTATTGTTTTTATGAAATTTTATATATTTTTCCTTTACATTTAGGTGTATTTTAACCCATAAATTGAGTTTAATATGCTTGTTAAGTGTATTTTAGAGAAATTTAGGAAATTATACGTAAAACAGAGTTATTTAATCAAAAGATGAAGTTCTTGAATGAGTGGAGTTATTGGAAGCGAAGTTTGAAATTGTTTTCTACTACATGGGCTGGGCACGGGGTCATATGTAACACTCATTCAGGTTGTGCCAGTCTTTGTATGAAATCAGCTTGAGAAACTAGAATTTTGGACTTATGCATAGGCCATGTGGATTATAGAGAGGGCTGTGTGTTCCCCCATGTCGATCTCTAGATAAAATTTCTTTGAGAGTTTTATGCATCGCACGGGACAAAATACGTTTCGCACGGGCCGTGCGAGATTAATTTTGGCCCATGCGTGAGTAATTTGATGGGAAATTGGTTTTCGAATTAGAGTTGGAATCAAATTCATTTTGAGGAATTCTACATCCAAACGACTTATTTTCTCTATGTAAACAAAGTTCTTAAAGAAAGAAGTGATCATCATCAACCACACCATTCCACATCCATCAAAAGAGCCATTCTAAATAAGTTTTTGAGAGAGAATTAGTTTAGAATTGCTGTTTAAACTCTGTTTCCTTTGTTTTCATTATTTTTCATAATTTTTTCATCAATTTAGTTTGTGTAAAATATTGAAGTTGAATTTCTCCAAGGAGATTAGGATTTTTCTACTTTTAATTGAGGTTTATTCTTAACTTAATTGGTTTAATTTTGGGTTTTCTTTGCATTAAGGATATTAAGCATAATTTCTCTTAGAATTATTGTGAATTTGTTGAGTTCTAAATCAATCATAAACTAAATTCATTTTTGTCTAGAGATTGAAGTATGAAATAGTCTTGATATGATTAATTGCTGTGAGTTTTATTATTAGGTTTAACTTTTGCTTGATTGAATTGATCTAATGATTATAAACAATTGCTTGATCACCAATTTGTTTAATTAGGGTTTGGATGATGGAGTGAGAGTGGAAGTCTAAACCTGGAATTATTCAATTGAGATTCTAAAATGAATTAGGTTCATAAGTCTTAGTATTAAATCCTTTGATTGATGCATGTTTTCTCTCAATTACATTTATGAATGTGTTAGCTAAACTAGGGTAAGATCTAGTTGAATGATTGTATTGAACATTGGATAGTTAAACTTAATTAATAAAATTAACAGTTTAATATCA
Source organism: Codiaeum variegatum (assembly GCA_948294925.1). Taxonomy (NCBI): domain Eukaryota; kingdom Viridiplantae; phylum Streptophyta; class Magnoliopsida; order Malpighiales; family Euphorbiaceae; genus Codiaeum; species Codiaeum variegatum. The sequence continues at coordinate 6,324 of CAOJBK012522081.1, read as the reverse complement.
TAAAGGATAGACTATGGATTGTCAATTTCTTTAGATAGCATTCATATCATTGCATATTCATATTCATTGTTTGTTTGCTTTTATTTACTTGTTCAATTTACTTTTTAAATAAAAATAAAAATATTCTTTTTTACTTTTACTTGCACTTAAGAAATAAATTAATAAAGTTTAGTAAACCTTAAAGATCTTTGGGAGTACGACCTTGGGTTCTCATCCTGTGCTACAATAGCCCATATACATGTGGTCGCTATTTGTTAGTGCATTTTAAGGTGAACAAGTTTTTGGTGTCATTGCCGAGGATTCTTATAAAACTTAACTTTGCTAGCCATTATTACTTTGTTTATTTCTTTAGTTTTTAGTTTATTGCTTTAATTTTATTTTATTTCCCTAATTTTATGCTCGAGAGAAGATCTCTTAAAGGAGAACTTATCCCTTTTGTTGATAATGTGCACAGGATAAGATTGGAGAACAATGACAACACGGAGGACCCTCCCATAATTCAGAATCCACTTGTGGACAACAAGAAGATTGAGATCATAGATCCACAAAACCAAGGAAACAAGAACCGAGTTGATCCACCTAGAATCATGGTTAAGGAAAGGAGACTTAAGAAAGGGTTTGCTAAGCCGGTAATTGTTACAACTACTTCTTATATCCTCCTGGATATGATAATAAGGAATTATGAGCTGAAATCTATTCACTATAATATGTTGCCTTCATTTCATGAGATGGCTAACGAGGACCCTTTTAATTTTATGAAGGATTTCTATTATATAATTCAAACCATTCCACTTTAAGGTCTTAACAGGGATCAATTGAGAATGAGGTGTTTCCCTTACACTTTGAAAGATGTTACTAAAACCTGGTTAATAACTTTTCCTCCTAATTCTTTAACTACGCGGGAGGAGGTTTACACTAAATTTATATAAAAATTTTGCTCCACCAAAAGACAGTTGATTTGGGTACAAAGAACTCTACTTTTACTCAGATGAAGGGAGAGCTCTTCCATGAGACATGGGAATGTTTTAAGATGCTGCAAGTTCAATGCCTATATCATCACTATCCTTTATAATTACTAAATTAGTTTTTCTATGATGGGCTTACATTTCATAACCAAAGGATAGTTGATAATGTAGCTGGAGGTTCCATGAGTGAGGTTACCCCTGATGAGGCATATAGATTATTTAAAACACTTGGAAATAATTCCCAACAAAAGAGTGTAAGGGGAAGGTGACTTATTGCATATGAAGTTTAACATAGTAAGGACATGGTAATGCAAATAGCTGAGCTCACTCACTATGTCGAGATGCTAAAAAGGCAAGGTAATACACCAATTCATGTTTAAGAAGTTTGTGAGGTTTATGGATTACAAAGACATGGGGCTAGTGTTTGTCTTTCCGATTTTAATTCTATTCTTAATGAGCTTAAGGAAGCTCAAGTGCTTAATGGATTCTAGCTAAGGACTCAAAATAATCCTTATTCTAATACATATAATCCCAATTGGAGAAATCACCCTAAATTTGGGTGGATGAATAATAATACTCAAGTGCCTCAAGTCATACAAAGGAGGCCTTATCAAGGATAAAATTCTAAATCTCAACAACCTAGAAAATTGAATTTAGAGGAAACCTTGAATAAATTTTTTGAAGTAAGTACTCAAAACCAAGAGGCAAGTAATCAAAGGTTTGATTCTATGGAGGCTTTAATGAGGAAAGTTGAGACCCAAGTGGGTCTTATTGCCTCACAAATGCATAATAAGCAACAGAAGCTTTCAAGTCAATTGGAATAAGTTGAAGTTGTCATGGTCCTTAGAAGTGGTAAGGTTATTGACAATAAGGTTGGAGAGGAGCAGCTTGATCAAAAGCATACTGAGGTGCTCAAAGAGAAAAAAGAAGTAAAGGAGAACCCAAAACCTCCACAACTTTATAAATCTGCTGATCCTTACTTATCACCTATTCCTTTTCCCAAAAGGCTTAAAGGAGGAAATAATGACAAATAATTTGAGGAGCTTTTCAAGATACTATCAAAGGTAAGTATAGATCTTCCCTTACTTGATGTTGTTCAGAAAATTCCAGCTTACGCAAAATTTTTCAAAGAACTTAACTCTAAAAACTGTAACTTAGAATTAGAGGAAAAGGAAATTGTTTCAGAGATGCTAAGTGTTGTTTTGCAACATAAATTACCTTTGAAAGCCAAAGATCCTGAAAGTTTTGTGATTGATATTGAAATGGGTAATGGAGAAGAGGTAAAAGGTATGTTTGATCTAGGTGTTAGTATAAATTTAATGCCTTATGCCTTATTTCTCCAATTAAATTTGTGTGACTTAAATCCAATAAAAATCTGTTTGTAATTAGCTGATAGGACATTAAGATTCCCTAAGGGAATTATTGAAGATGTGCTAGTTCAAGTTAAAGGTTTAATTATACCTGTTGATTTTGTTGTGCTTGAAATAGGTGATGGGTTGACTAATAGGTCAGAATTACATATCTTGTTGGGTAAAACTTTTATGGCAACCACTAACACTATCATTGATGTTAAGCATGGAAAATTAACTATGTCTATTTTGGGTTGCACTGTTGTGTTTTCCATATTTAACAATTTCACACACTATGGCACAATACACATGGAAAATTCACCCATTAATGAATGTTGCTTTATAGATTGTGTTGATAAGGTTGTGAATGATATTATTGAGCAACATCCTTTTAATGATGAGCTTGAATCCATACTTACAATTGATGAAGGAATGGAGCCCATAGTTCTTGAAATTATAGGCTATCTTGATATTATGAATAAAGCTGAAATTGTTGATAATGGCATGATAGAAACTTTAGATGTTGCATTAAAAAAAAGGATGAGAATGACTTTTCTCAAAACTTAGAGCTTAAAGAGCTCCTTACACATCTAAAGTATGTTTTTCTAGGTAAGGGAAAGTCTTTTCTTGTCATTATTTCATCAAAATTGAGTGAGGAAGAGGAAGAGAGAGTAGTGGCTAAACTTAAGAGACTAAAACAAGCCATAGGTTGGGTTTTGAGTGACATAAAAGGCATTACTCCTTCCATATGCATTCATAGAATAATTTTAGAGGATGGGGCTAAGCCTTAAAGAGATATGCAATGTAGGTTGAACCCAACTATGAGTGAAGTTGTTAATAAAAAAGTACTTAAGTTGTTGAAGGGGTAACCTACCCCATTGTTGATAGTTAATGGGTAAGTCTGGTTTATCTAGTTCCAAAAAAGATGGGGGTCATCATTATGAAGAATGAAAATAATGAGTTAATACATATTAGAACTGTGACGGGGTGGCGTATGTGTATTGATTGTAGAAAATTGAATAATGCCATAAAAAAAGGATCACTTTCCTTTACCTTTCATCAACCAAATGTTAGATAAGCTAGTTGGCTATGCATACTATTATTTTCTTGATGGACTTTCAGGTTATTATCAAGTTGCTATTGCACCTGAAGATTAGGAAAAAATTACCTTTACGTGTCCCTTTGGCACGTTTGCTTTTCGGTGTATGCCCTTTGGCCTTCGCAATGCACCAGTAACTTTTCAAAGTGCATGATTTCAGTCTTATTTAGCATGATTGATGACTACATTAAAGTATTTATGGATGACTTTTCTATTTTTGGTAACTCTTTTGATGATTGCTTGAATAAATTAGTTTCTATTTTATAAAGATACATTGAATGCAATCTCACATTGAGTTGGGAGAAAAGTCACTTTATGGTTGATAATGACATTATTTTAGGCCAAATTATCTCTAGTAAAGGTATGGAAGTAGATAAAGCAAAATTGATTTGATTGCTAATTTATCCCTTCCCACATCTATAAATTGGGTAAGAAGTTTTTTAGGTCATGCCGATTTTTATAGAAGATTCATAAAAAAGATTTTTCTAAAATAAGTCAACCTTTGAGTAGATTATTAGGAAAAGACATTCCTTTTGAATTTAATAATAAATGCATGACTACTTTCCATACCTTGAAAGAGAAACTAACTTTTGCACCTATTATTGTTACCCCGATTGGTCTTTATCTTTCGACCTGATGTGTGATGCATCTAACTATGAATGAGGGGCAATTTTAGGAAAAAAGGTTTATAAAACTTTGAGAGTTATGTATTATGCAAGTTTAACCCTTTTCGGTCCTCACTAAAATTACACCACAACTAAAAAAGAGATACTTGCTATTGTTTTTGCATTAGATAAGTTTAGTGCATACTTAGTTATTTTAATGTCATAATTTATACCAATCATTCAGGTCTAAAATATCTACTAACAAAATAACATGTTAAAACTCATTTGATAAGGTGAGTGTTAGTAATTCAAGAATTTGATTGTGAAATATGTGATAAGAAGGGTAGTGAAAACATAGTTACCAATCACTTATCTAGGTTACCCTTCTCATCTCGTGATGAATCTAGTAACACTACCAAAGACTTAGAAGCATTTCCTGATGAAAAATTGTTTAATGTGTCACAAACCTCATGGTTTGCTAATATAGCTTATTATCTTTCATGTGGTGAGTTTAGAAAGGATATGTGTTTCAAGAAAAGAAATGACTATCTCATATTTGTAAATACTATGTTTAGGATGAGCCTTATTTGTTTAGAATTTGCAAAGATGAAATTGTCTGACACTGTATTCCAGAAGAGGAGCAGGTTAATGTTCTTAAAATTTGTCATGATATGCATTGTGATGGACACTTTGGAGGAAGAAAAACTGCTGAGAAAATCCTCCAAAGTGGTTTTTATTAGCCTACTTTGTTTAAAGATGCTCATATTTATTGCAAACATTGCGATAGATGCCAAAGAGTAGGTAACATAGGAATGAGGAATGAGATGCCCCTAACTAAATTTATTGTGATTGAAATTTTTGATGTATGGGGTATCGATTTTATGGTATCGTTTCCCAATTCTTTTGGATTTTAATATATTCTTATTAGTGTTGATTATGTTTTGAAGTGGGTGGAAGCAATTCCTACCCGGACTAACGATGCTAATGTTACAATTAGTTTTGTCAAAGATTTTATCTTTAGCATGTATAGAACATTAATAGGGATCATTAGTGACAGGGGGATTCACTTTTGTAACAAAATATTTGAGAAATTATTGAACAAACATGGTGTTAAGCATAAGGTGGCAGCTTCATATCATCCTCAGACTGTGGGACAAGTTGAAACCTCAAACAAACAATTGAAAGGAATCCTTAAGAAAATGGTTAACATGTCAGGAAAAGATTGGTATAATCGGGTGAAAGCTCTATGGGCTTATAGGATTGAATTTAAAACTCTAATTGGTATGAGTCCTTTTCAACTTGTATTTGGCAAAGCATGCCATTTACCGGTAGAACTTAAACATAAAGCTTATTGGGCAATCAAAGCTATAAACTTCGATATGAACAAAGCCAAAGGAAAGAGGATGTTTCACCTATTGGAATTGGATGAACTCTAGAACAAGGCATATGAAAGCACAAGGATCTACAAAGAAAAGACTAAGGTGCTTCATGACCTAAAGTGTCCTCGTAAGTACTTTGAGCCAGTTATGAAAGTCTTACTCTTTAACTCCCACGTCAAACATTTTCTTGGAAAACTAAAATCACTATAGAGTGGTCCTTATGAGGTAATTCATATGTATCCTTCGGGAGCGATCAAATAGCTTAACTAAAAAACTAATGAAAAATTTGTTAATGGTCATTGAGTTAAGGAATATTTTGGTAGTTTGGATGAAATCAAGGAAATTGAAAGAATTGAGCTTCAAGATCCTTGAATTCTTCTGTAACGTCTAGCTTAGAAGACATTAAAGAAGCACTAAGTGGGAGGTAACCCACTAATGTAGATTATTTTCTAGCTTGTTTTCCTTTATTAAAAAATTTTTGAGAAATAGAAACTTGCATGGGGCTTTTTCTCCAGGCATGGGTAATGCCAAATCCATACTACCTGGTGCGAGTTTGTGGATAAAAATCAGAATTTTGGCAAAAAGACACAAAGACTGGCATAAGCCACCACACGAGCCATGCGTGCGGGTTTAAAATTACCCCGTGCGAGTCTCTAGAATGAAAAACATACAGGGCATAGGCTAAAATTATAGTGCACACCCTGTGCACACAATAAAATTTCCCCATGTGCCCCAATGTTAAACGATCGCCCTGGTTCCTTTTTGAATCATTTTCATGATTATTCCTAAATACACTCACACACACACACACATACACACACACACACACACACACACACACACACACACACACACACACACACACACACACACACACACACACACACACACACACACACACACACACACAAACAAAAAGAAGTTGAA
>CAOJBK012521957.1:0-10411 GCA_948294925.1 Codiaeum variegatum | reverse complement strand
ATATGGAAGAGTTGAAAAATATACCATTGGCCTTACAAAAAGCTCCAATGACTCAAAGCAAGCTAGTATGCCCTATTGAATGGAAGGGGAGCTAGATGGAGCCACTGGTCAGCTAGTTGTCAGAAGGGGTACTCCTTCAGGGAAAAAAAAGGCTGAGAGAATTATCCTAAGAGCGAAGGAGTATAGTTGGTACATTGGAGACCCACATCACATATCTCAAACTCATCCCTGGATGAGGTGTGTTACCCCCAATCTGGGTAAATATGTGATAAGGAAAATTCATGAAGGCATTTATGGAGTCCATGAAGCTAGTACCACCCTCTCTAGAAGGGTTATATTGCATTGATACTATTGGTCCACCATTAAACTAGATCTAGAGGACTTGGTGAAAAAATGTCCCAAATGCTAAGAGCAAGTGAATGTGCAGAGAGCACTAACATCGTCCGTTTCACCTATAGGTATGACCTGGCCCTTCTATCAGTGAGGCATGGACATATTGGTACCTTTCCCAACCTAGATCAAACAGTGCAAGTTCCTCATAGTGGCAATCAAGCATTTCTCCAAATGGTATGAGGCTGAGCTGATAGCTACCATAACTCATAATAAATTTATTGATTTTGTTGACAAATTTATTGTTAGAAGGTTTGAGATCACAAGGGTTCTCATCACAGATAATGGCAAGCAATTCAGCTCCAGATAGTTCAGGTCCTAATGATAGGGCTTGGATATTGACCTACATTTCTCTTCAGTAGTACACTTGTAAACTAATGGGCAAATAGAACTCACTAATAGAACCTTACCGTAAGGCCTAAAGAAGAGGCTTGATGATAAAAAATGGAAATTGAGTGGACAAACTCAACAGTGTCCTATGGTGCTACAAAAGCACATATGGTATGGTAATAGGAGAAACACCCTTCTCACTTGTGTATGGAAGCGATATTGTAGTACTGGTGGACATTAGACAACCCTCCTTCAGAATGGATTTCTATGAGATGGTAGATCAAGCCATAAAAAGGAGGATAAACCTAAACTTAGTGGAAGAGCTGAAGGACCTGGCCTATGCTCGATAGGTAGGTACCACAATAAGAAAGTTAAGTGCAAAGTATTAAATGTTGGCAATTTAGTTCTAAGGAAAGTCAAGCTATCTAGAGGGAATGTAGGAGTTGAAAAGATATAGCCCAATTGGGAAGGACTGTATAAGGTCAGTAAGGTGCTTAGGTTAGGGGCATATCAACTGGAAGATACAATGGGGAAGACCTTACCTCATACCTGGAATGCATATAATCTTAAAAAGTATTTTAATTAAGTTATTTCTTTATTATGTTACATTTATGCAATAAATGTTTCACTTGTTTCTTGTGTTTATTATAAGTCTAGACAGATGATGAGGGCACTAAGGAGGTGCTGACCTAGTCGGGATGTCTAGGTGTGCCTAATGATTCTGGCATCATGAAAAAAAAAAAGTTTTTCTTGAATGGACAATCTACAAATTCCAATTTATTTTCTAACTGTAAGAGCATAATCCAAAGGGTCAGCTCATAAATGACCAATCTCTGGATCATCCTGTGATAAACTATGCAAAGACCACCCCTTCAGTTATCCTCTTAAAATAACAATCCAGGGATCGACCCACAAATCGGCTATCAAAAGATCGTGCAAAAAGAAAAAGAAAAGGATGACCTTGAGATCATCTTGGTAAGAATGATATATTGATTGTCCCACATGGATCATCCTAATGAGTAAAGTTCTCAAAAGTATCATTGTAAAATAAGTTAAGGCATATAGGTTGAATAAAGGGAGACAAAGACGATGTAGAAGGAAAAAAATTTTTCATTTCACTAAAACAAAATGATTTTCAAAATTAGGAAGGGGATGGCTCCTGACATATTCCCTTATATTACAAAACAAAATGAAATTCATACAAGTATGGGAGATCAAACTTGGTCATCTCTAAGCTACTTTGTTTGTTGATCTCCCTTAGGTCATACCTCAAAAGGATTGGAAGCCTCTATAAAGATGCATTCTAAAGGCTCGAAATCTTCTAGGAAGGAAGTAGAGGTACAAAACTATTTAAATGCATCCTTAGCTATTTGTTTGCCAAAGGTAATTAACAAAACAACACTCTGGTTCTCGAGATAGTCAACCTCTACCACTTGGCGATTGGTCTCTACAGTCTGAGCAACTAAGGCATTCTTAATGGCTTCCAACTCCTACTTCATCTTCTCAACATCCTTCTAAAGGCTTTTCTCATCCTTTTCTCTTCATCCTGAGCCTCCTTAGCCTTGTGAGATGTCTTCTTCGAGGATTCCAGCTCTTTACTTTGAAGCATAAAGGTAACCTTAGCTTTTGAGGCACTCTTTTGAAAGGAGGCCCTCTCCTTCTCTAAAGCTTCTCTTTCAACTTTCAAGATCACCGAATTTAGAGCCAATGAAGCACTCTGAGCCAAGAGGAGCCCATCCAACTAGCAAATAATAGAAATAATAAGATTAAAATCCATGGAAAGAAGATGAGAAAGGAGGAAGATAGAGAAAGGACACTTACCATCAGCATCCATATCCTCATTTGTAATAGCCTCTAGACGATGCAAATCGACTTGGGGGATGAGCAAACCCACCACCTTAATGGTGATCTAGTGATCTTTCAAGCTAGTGTTAGGTCCAGAATTTTTTAACAGGATGCCGGCCAGGACACCCCAAGCAGGCTGAGAGGAGCCCATGTCCACAACCTTGTTCTTAGTTGGAACGACCTCCTCCCTAGGTTGTTTCAAGCGAGTAGGAGTAAGAGAGGCTGAAGTGTTGTGGTCCCCTTCTCCTTTAGAAGAAATCACCACAACTGGGGTTAGACCTCCAGTTACAACAACAGTTGGGTCTAGGTGAGCCCCAATTTGTGCTTGCTCTACAGAAGGGAAGGTTAAACCCTCATCTTGGGTATAAGAATGAGGGCTGGAGTCCACAGGTGATGCCCTCTGAGCTTTTTGGGCCTTTTGCTTCCGCATCTTTCTCAGGATAGCTGATATATCTGCAAAGAAATGAATAAGAATGTCAGTTAGTACAATCAAAAAAAGGAAAATATAAAGAAGAGAGATTGGTACCCCCAGATAGGTTGAGCTGATGCCCTAGTTTATCTACTACTTTCCTTGTGTACCAAGTCTCAACCAGGGATCTACTATCATACTTCCCATTTTCATCCACCCACATAAGTATTAGCCTCAGTTGGTCCACCTCGGTGCTTTTTAAGGTAAGGATGCCTTTCCTACAAAAGATAGATATATCCTAATTCTAGTGTTTGGGAAAGGAGGTGAGGCTATCATGAAATACGAAAAAAAAAATTTCTTCCAGGCAGGCTTCTAGGATGAGGGCATCTTAAAGCATTTCTTATTTTCTTATGCTTGCAAATGGCACCAATCGAGCACTCTTCCTAGGACGACCCTATACAGATGTTGTACAATGGGAAACCCAGCCAGTAGGCCATCATCTACAACTCTCTGAGGATCTTCCAGGAATTGGGGTGAACCTGGTAGATCGTATAATGTAGGCTTGAAGCCAAGCCTCATCTAAGCTAGAGAGAGGGAACCTTAACCCGGAAGCTAAAGCGGTATAATAACACACCTGCCCCCCTAAAGGTATTGAGGTCGCCCTTTGTGAGCTAGTAGGGAGACCTATCATAAATCCCTCTAGGAAGGAAAATTCTTCCCTTATTTCCTTCAGATCAGCAGGGTTTAACACAATATGAAGAGAGTCCACCCCAGGGGTCTTCTGTCATGTGGGTGCTCCCTTTTTAGAGCTGGGAACCACCTTCTTCCCTTTGTTTATTTTGGAAAGCTCATCCGCTTAAACCTCCCCCTCATGTTCACTATCCCAATCAGATCCAATCTGCTGGTGGTCTATTTCAAGGAGATCTTCTTCTTCACCCTCATATGTGATGATTACCCCTTCCACCTCTCACTCAGGATGAGCTCCCTCACTTGGTTCTCTTCTTCTTATTTTCTATAAGGGATTATCAGGAAGTGGTTATTCATGGTTGGAGTTAACTTCTTCCCTGATGTATTCGACACTGATGGTGGAGCATCCCTCATAACTCAACATGTGGCTAGAGAAATGAGATATAGACCTTTCTAGGTTTTGACTATCAGTATGGTACTCATGAATGGTTGAAAAGCATAAGAAAAATAAAGAAAAGGAGTAGAAGGGGATGACCTAAAGTAAAAATTACTTGATAATTCTGGAAAAGAACAGTTGACGGTGATTGGAAAGTTCTAGGTGCCCGAAAAATTGCAAGGCAGGAGTAAAAGGGGCAGAAAAGCAAGAGAGTCTAGAAAAGATGGAAGATGGGAGTTTATCCCCTTTATATAGGTAAAGAAGGATAGAAGATGAAGCGTCATCTCCATTACCAAGACCACTAGAGGATGACACGTGGTGGTCTTTAGCAATATACATAAGAGGAAAGGACATCAAACATTCTGGAAAAGCATGGTACGACCAACACGTGTATAACCCTATATGATAAGCGAGAAATTTCTATCCCAATGATTTAAATAAACTAGAATGAAGTGTGCTTCGCTCCATGTGCTTGACTAGTTTAGGTGTTCCTCAGTCTTTGACTGGGGATTGTTAGGCGGACATGTGATAACCCCTCCCTCAATGTGGACGACCCTAAGCCACAATTGTGGCCTGTATCCAGCATGAGAGGTCGAACCCTCGACCTCAGATAGATACAGAGCTCATCCCCACAAAAGTGGGTAAGCATAATAAAGAGACAAGCTCCTAAAATCTCTCTCTTATCCCTAAAATCATGGTATGTCTATTCACTAGCCTATCTTATAGGGCTTGAAGACTATCTAATAATATATAAACCAACCTAAGTCACAGGAAATAAGATAATTACTCTAAACTCTCTACTATTCTATATTGAATCTCTTCAAAGTATAGTATTGACTTAAGCATCGGAGCGACTGCCGACAAGGCACCTCCGTAGTTTTTATTTGTCTTGCAGGTTAGCGTTGGAGCTAGTCTTTTAGCCCCCAATGTGCCCAGAGACATCAAAAAGTAAAAGATAATTTTATTATTAATCTACTTGATTTTATTATTGAATTATCTCTCATCATTTCATTTGATTTTTTTTTGTTAAACTAATAAATAGAGGTTGAGATGGGTTTGAAAATAAAGCGGCTGCAGAAAATAAAACAAATAAAAAAACGTAAGATGAAATAAATAAAGAATATAAAAAAAAAGATGAGAGATAAGAGCGGGGAAAGAAAAAAATAATTATTACCTTTTATAGGTGGAACTCATAGAAATAAATAAAAAATAATTAAAAATATAATTTCTTTGAAGAAATGTGAAAAAAAATTAAAAAATATATTACAGGTAAAAATACATTTAGATTAATGTATGAGTTCCTTTTTTTTTTTTTTTTGCAGTCAATTCATCATATACGATATTACAATTATTTATCATTTTTTGTTGGGATATTCTTTGTTTTTCTTTTTAAAATATTATCGATTTTGATTTGATTATGAAACAAATGTTGAACAAACAGAAAAATAGTAGATAGGTTGGGAGTAGGGGTATTATTAATATTAAAATTAATTTTGTTAATAATTTTTTAATAAAAAATATGGAAAAAAATTAAAAAATACTTCACAAGTCATTTGTAACCTGTAAAATAGATCATGATGTATAGTTATTTAAAGTTCAAGAATCGTCTGGTAATAAAAATGAGTTGAGGGACAATACTATAATAAAGGCCCAAACTTATGGACAATTTTTGTATTTTAGCCGACTAATTGTTGATGTATAGTTGACTTATACCCATAACTAGTTAGTTAGAATTGGAAATTTTTACTCTAAGAAAAAAAAACATATTTTTAGGTTATTGGTAAGTTGGCCTTTGGCCTTTAACTAAATAGTCCAACATTTTCTTTTGAAACCCTAGCGCCAAGATTCATAAAAGAGTCTACAACACCCTATTGTGAAGTCTTATTCGAATGCCTAATAACCTCCACTCCCTAGTGAGTAGGAAAAGGGTGTGAGGTCCTTAGAAATTAGTTTCTCATGGGTTGTATTTGTTATAAGCCATGTAATTGAGTCACTGCATAGGTTATTAAAAAATGATTTTAAATGAAATTTTAAGGAAAAAAATAAAATTTAACTCCAACCATATCTTAATAAAAATGGCATTAGAACTCAAATAAAAATTGGATTCTAAAACTGGATATTTAGCCTGGAAAATACATTTTTGAAAACTTAATTTCAAATATTTAATCAGAATGATTATATTTCTGATTAGATCATACTCTAAAAGTTTATAAATAACCTATTTCATATTATGCCTCACTGACTCTACTACTCATCAAAATATGAGGGAATACCATATAAGTGTGCCTGTAGAGTTTAAGAGGTAGTAGAAATTAGAGTAAGTACAGAAGTTTCAATGGAATCATAGTAGTTTTTAAGAGGTAGTAGAAATCAGAGTAAGCACAGAAGTTTTAATGGAATCATAGTATTTGTATTATAAGGTCATAGATATAATTGCTTCTATATGTATTTATGTATTTGAGATTTAGTCTATGCTTTGATGTTGTAACTGTTATGAAAGATGAGGGAGTGAGCTTAGTTGTTTTGAATATTATTTAGACAAACTGAGTGACCCTAAAGTATGAGCCCAAATTAGCATGAGAGCTGTTGAGTAATGGTCATTTGGTAAGGTCATTAATGTTTAATCACTAACAAGTAAGAGTGATAATAGTTCAACGTGTTTCAATAATTAAGTACGATTCCTAAGCCATAGAATCATCACATCTCCAAAAGTAGGATGTGATATTAGGGCTCCTCCTTCTACTCCTCCCATTTTAATGAGAGATAGTCTAACTTTTGGAATGTTGGAGTACTATAATTTAGGAAAGCCTATTAGTAGCTTTCTGAGAGAGGAACTGATTTATGATGAGTTTTTAAGTCATAGGATTACTAAAGGGATGCCTCCATTGAGTGATGTCTAGTAGAGACAAGATTCAATAAGTAGAGCTTCCTTTCCTAGGGCTTAAAATAATGCCTCTGAGTTTAGGCCCGAGCCTTCTCTCCTGAGTTATGATACTTCTATTTGCGTTGTTATGAGTGTTTTCATCTTTATGGGTACTAGGAGTGACGAGATGCCTCTTTTGCCTGATGCATTGTATTACTTAGTTTGTAGTATAATGAGGCCTTATTTTTTAGATATTAGGTATTATGGTGGATTGATCCTCTAAGCCCTACGAAAATTCAAGTATGAACTCTTCTGATTTTTATCTGCCAGCTCTTTTCCTGATTTCCATCTTTTTGATGGGTTTCCCTTATTATTAATTTTCAACATGCTTTGAGTTATAATTACCATGCTTATGATGTATGGGCTATTATACTTATGCTCTGCATTCTACACTTAAGACGTTAGCCATGGGAGGTAGGTAGTGAGGCGAGATGAGTCATCTAGTGCAAAAGAGGGTTCAATGGAGTAGTGAAAAGAGATCATTGTCCTCTATGATGAGAATCATGGTGATAATGATGATTATGATGATGATGATGATGATGGTGAAGATAAATATGTGGGTTCTGACTGATGACGTAATGTAACCATATAGATATTTTTACCCTAAATTTTCTATAAGCTCATTTCTACTTTTAGAATATAGTTACTTATTTGTTTATGATTAGGGAAGGCTTGGATGAGATCTATCTTTATTTTGAGGAGTTTTCTTTATTAATTGAGCAAATCATGAGGCTCAATTGGTTATTCCTAGGGAAAAGGTAGGTTACTTTAAATCTTTGATGAGGTTATTAGGGTTGATATTGGAAGCTGCCAGTCCTATATATACATTGATGATGGGATACACTAAAGTTTTGTGGTCTTAAAATTTTATTATCCAAGGGATTAAATGGATGGTGACCAGTTGGTTATGAAGCCTTAGGCTCTAGCTTTCTACCTAATTGTTAGTTTTGTTTTTATGGCTTCCACTGGTGAGAAGTTGATTATAAGTCCTATCATCCTTTAGGTACTGATTTCTAAATAATTAGATCTTTACTATTAGGATATTTGGAAATTTTATGACTAATGAATTTCATCTTTTAAATTTGGATCATGGATCATCTGCAAAAAATGCCCAAATTTGATTCACCTAGTTATTATGTTTCTTAGCATAGGATAAAGATTTTGAATCATAAGGAGTTTAATAGAGTGGTTGATGAGTTTGGATACTCTGGATATTCTCTAGAATCCTTCTTAGTTTGGGATTCCAAATTTCATGGTTATTAGCTGAGGCTTTAAGCATATTCATTGCTCATATTGAGGATGGTGACATTTTACCAAGGTCAAGATTGCTTAGACAGATGGAATAGCCTCAAATCATACCTGCTAATGAAGATATTTTAAAAGATGGGGTGATCACACCTAGGTGTCTTAGACTGTTATATGATCTTGGAGGACAGATAACAATGTGTTGGTTATAGGAAATTACCCTATTAACACTAGAGAGTTTTTTAAATTGGTGGATTGAATGCCATTTGAAGAGAGAAAATAGAGACAAAGTTGTCTTACTTAGAAGGCAATAAAGATGGTGACATTGAAGTTTGAGTCTTTTAGTCTAGGTAGGACCTTTTGGAATGTGAACCTCACTAAAAGGGTTTTAGCTTTTGGTTTTTAAAAGTTTGTCTCTTTTTTCTTAATTTTGATGTTAAAAAATGAATAATAATATATAAAATATTATATTTTCATTTTTATTTTTCATGTTCTTTTTATCATTTTTCTATTTCTCTAATTTTTTTTTCCTGAACTCCCATTTTGGATATTTGATTTAAAAAACTACCCTAACTTTTGTATAAACTTCCAGTTTTTGGATTTGAGCCTGGTGAGCTAGCTTAATTCTTACCTCGACCACCCTTTTTTATTTTTTGGCCTTGAGAAATTTTATTTCTTTTTTACCCTTTTATTAAAGACCTTAATAGATGGACAAGATTAAATTTTATTGATAATTTGGACTATGCCTCTTGGGGCTACCTACATAAATTATCACATCACACAGGCAATGGTAATACAATTGAAACAAAAAATTAATTTTGGAGAATTTGGTCCAGGTAGTTATTATTATTTGAAAAATGCAATGCATGCTTTTAAATATGATACTTCTTTAGATGATCGAAGTTGCTTAAATGTGAGAATTCATTATCAATCGAGGTTTATCAATATAACCCCAAAAATGATAAAGGACCTACTTTATGGCGGTGTGAGTTTTACCCTTGGGTCCTAGTTAAGCTATTTGATTTCTTTTCTTTGACTCTTTATTTGAATGCCTTATTAGCTTCTGCTAATACATCAATGTAAGGTATAAAACATCCATTATTTACTCATCAATGAAGTTGAAATGATTGTAATAAAGCTCATTAATCTAGCTTTCTCTCAATACTCTGAAAAATTGAATTTCTACTTTGATGGAAAAGACAACTTTAATCCCATAGATCAATGAATAGGAGGGTTCCCTAGTAGGTGACTTAACTAAAGTCATGTAGCCCTATAAGGCATTTGGTAAACGTAAATGCCAACTTATATGGTCAGGCTTTATTAGCCGCTTCGACTTTAGTTGGTGGCACATAAGGGGAAGGTTTATAGTGATGAATCTTTTCTTTCTGAAAAATCATGGAAACCTTTTTTTTTGGAAGTGAGACATATTATTTGATATGATCTCAAAATGTACTTTGCACATAGAAAGGATGTGGGCATCGATGAAGTGCACTATTAGCTTTAAGTCAAGCAATCAGTATGGTATGACTTCTTCCCATTTAGAGAAATAGTTTATGGCTACTGGGATTTATTCATTGCCCAGTATAAGACTTAAGAGATATCTCGCCAATCATATCAATCCTCTACATAAGAAAAGGTCATGATGTGGTAATCAAATTGAGAGTCACTGAAAGTTGCTTTTGTAGCTTTGCATAAATCTGATGCACATGAAATTTTTGGATGAACTAAGCACAATATCAATTTATTATGAGTCAATAGTACCTTTGATTCATTATCTTTTGAGCTAGAGCCCATCTATTCATTCAAGTGCCTCCATCCCCACCATGAATCCATTCTATGATATTTTGAGAGTCTCTTTTAGAAAAACATCTTAAATGAATCCAATTCTAACTTCTTTTACATAAAGTATCCCTTTTGTAGAGATAGCCTATGGCTAATTTTCTCATAGTTGTCCTTTCAATCTTGCAAGCTTCAACATGACTTCAAATGCAAGATAAGTGATATATTTTGTTAGTAGAAAGATGATATACTTATTTATGTAAAAACAATTTGTTATAAAAAAATAAAATTTTACTTATATTTTTAAATCAAACTAATTTTTTATAATTCTTTTTAGTTCTAAGAAATTATAAAAAAATAAATGTTT
>CAOJBK012520431.1:0-13134 GCA_948294925.1 Codiaeum variegatum | reverse complement strand
AATGCTTCCTTTAAGCCAAATCCAACAATTCCTAATCAAAAGAATAAAAACTAAATTAAATTCACATGATTAAGCATAAAAAATATCAAATAAGCACAAGATTAGGACTAAAAACATGTTGGATTTGCAAGTTATCACTTTTTCATAACAAAGACTATATTAGAAATTCATTTCGCATACTTGGTCAGCCTAATGAAACTAGCCTTAAGCAATTTTTCTATCTCTTCTTTAACTTTTAATTCCACCTCCTTAGACATTCTCCTTAGAGGTTATTGAAAAGGATGAAGTCCGGGCTTGATAGGGAGGTGGGGCTCACCTACCTCTCTTGCTGAACCAGACATTTCAATGTAATCCCATGCAAAATAATATTTTAATTCTTTTAATTGTAAAATTAAATCTTTTTTAATATTTTCTTTCAACGAGGAACTAACATATGTAATTCTTAGCTCTTGGGGAGTGCTAAGATTTATTATTTTCAAAGGATCTTGAACTTCATATTGATTATCTAGAGGGCTTGGTGGAGCCTCCATAACATCTTCAAGCTGTAAATCTTCAAAATTCTCAACAAACTCACCTTCCTCAACGATCTTTGCATCACACACTTTCAAATCTTCCTTAGCGATTTTATTCATTGCCCGATACATTAGAAGCTTATGAATGGCAGATGTAGCCACTTCCAACTCTTCTTTGGTGTGACTAATCATTAATTTCTTCGAATATAGGATCCTTCATCAGCCATTTAGAGTAAGGAATGATGGATTTTTCTTTGTAAATCAAATTTAAATGATCTTGAACTTGTCCCTCCATGTCATGCTTGGAAAAATAAGTATTTTTACGATCTCTACTCATCTTCTGCCAAATAAATTTGAGAGGACCCAATCCACATCATAGAACTTGGCTTCAAAATATTAGCATATGTTGTAAATGATTTATTGTCAGCCTAAACCACCTCAACATCATTACCCTTCTAAAAGAATAAAAATTGGTGTAAGGAAGATGGCACACATAATCGACATAAATCCAATATCTCTAAAGCAAGGCATTGTAGTTAGCCTTTGATTCCATAACAAAGAAGGCTGTAAGTGAATTTCTACCACTAACAGTGATTTCCATAGGCAAAACTCCAACAACACCAGCAACTTCACCTATAAAAGCTGATACAGTAATATCAGTAGAAATTAAATCTTCTTAATTTTTTCCAAGAGAGGATAAAAGCCTAATAGGAATAATATTAACCATTGAACCATTATCCACCAAGATCCTAGAGAACATTAAACTGTTCAAGTAAGCCTTGATGTACATAAGATTTATGTGTTTGGTAATCTCTACTTAAGGCTTCTTAATAATGACTCTTTTAGGTTAATCCAGCTAAGTGGCCTATATTACTACTCTAGTTAGATATGTATCTGATGATCTTAGGAATTTCGCCCCTCAAGTGTCAGGGGACTTTTTTTCCCACAGCATCCTGCATCATGAACTCTTGAGGAAGCATAACCAAAATGGTTGCACATACCGTGGAAAAAGTTTCTCCATAAGTCACAAAGGCATCAAGTTCCATATCTTAATCAAGGTCTGCCTCATAGCTAGAACTATCCATTGATTCACCTTTGCTGAGATAAGGATCCCTAAGGGCCTTCGTGCTGAATTTTGATTTTTTGCTAAGGGTTTCCTAATGCATCACTTAACTTTTATTTTGTTATTCTTTCTCCCTTCTTTCCATATCCCTTCACCTCTGAAGTCTCCTTTTTTTAGTATAGGTCAAGCGTTGAGGAAATTTCTTGTGCTACACTAGGTGCCACTGTCTGCTTTGTTATATAGGTTTTTACATCACAAAAGTTGGTTGTTTTCTGTTAAACCTTGGGGCTATGACATCATATTCCCTCCTATAATTTTTTGATACACTCCTAAAGGAATTAGATTTATAAAAAAGATTTTTGTTTTTAGGTGAGGAATTTCCCTCTATAATTAAGGAATTCCACCTTGAGGCTGACCTCCAGCTACCACCATGACGATTGCCTCAACGCCAATTGTTGAATGATTTTTTATGATAAAATGGATTCTTCTTTGCTATCCAACCACCTTCTTCATAGTCATCTCCCTAACCAATAGGTTTTATTGATTCCCTAAGGATGTCTGTTGATGATGGTTTGTTGTACTTCATAAGAAAATCAAATTTACTAGAGGGTTAGCCAAGGGTGTCCCAATTCTCCTCTTTCTCCTGGAGCTTCTTTTTAACATCCGAAAATACTCTAAGATCGATGTCAATTGTGTTTATGGAAACTACCGGTGGAAATGGGTCTTCCTTAATCAACATGGCATCTTTCTTTTCTAGAAATTTCAGCACTACCTTATTGATCCGATCATGTACCACATTTTTAAACACCAAAAAATCATTAGTAGAATAGTTGTAAGAATTATGGTACTCATAATACTCTTTTCCCTTTAACCCCTCCTTTGTTGGAAGTTTGTGGTCAGGTGGAAGATTGATGAATTTTTCCTTGAGAAAAAAATCAAAGATATAATCAGTTTTGGAGATTTAAAAAGTATACTACATCTGAGGATTTGAGCCTTGGGATTTCCTCCAAGCTTTTGGGGATTTCTTCTTCAGCAGTGGACAACCATAAGTTCCAGTATTAGCAAGGTCAGCAACATCAACTTCAACATTGGAAACCTCTTGGAAATAAGTTCCCATTGAGGTTTTTCTCATTTGATTCTCTTCCCGAATCAATTCTTCATACTTACTTACTTTGGCAGCTAGCTCATAAAGGTCTCAAAATTTCATTCCTTGAAACTTCTTCCATAGCTCAATATTGAGACCCCTTTGAGCCATTTTGACATACTCGATTTTCAGCATAAGGATTTTGCACTATTCCTCACCCTTTTGAATTGTGCAATGAAGATATCAGTCATTTTCTCAGGTCTTTGAGTCACTCTTGATAGTTTAACTATGCAAGCCTCTAGTTCAACCCTAAAGAACTAGGTGTGGAGCTGATACTCCATCTCCTACCATGTGAAAATAGAATTCCTAGGAAGGGTAGCATACCAAGTAAAAGTAGCACCGATTAAATTATTAGGAAACAAATGCAACTTTAAATTGGAAAATTTTGCATAATTTGCCAATTCACCTCATTGAATGATAAAATGAGCAATATGTTCAAGAGTGGATTATCCCTCTTCCCCAGAGAATAAGAAAAACTCAGAAACATGATATGGCTTACGAAATTCGGGTCGGCCTACTTGACGATACCAGAACGGACCGTACAACTCTTGTACCACATCACGTACAACATCTAAATCAACTCCTCCCATCCTTTGAGTCTGAGGAACTAACAAATACCCTTGAGGAAGGTTGCACCCTATGCCTCTGTTCTCCTGTTCATAGACTCTAGGTTGCGAAGTAGGATTAGTTCTACAAAAAACTTATTAGTTAGGCTTATTATTATTATTATTATTATTATTATTATTTTGGCTGCTAGAGCCGATAGGATTATTGATTCTGCTAGGGCCAACCTCTTCACTCTTATGAAAAGGTTTGTACCTGTCATAAATGGCCAAAGAAAATTCTGAGAAAACTCTCATGAAATTAACAGCTTCTTTTTGGGCCACTGATTTTAAGTTGATTTCTTGTTTCGATGTTTGATCAATATTTTTAGAAAGAGATTGCATTATATCAATCATTATTTTTTTCAAAACTACCAAAAGTATCGGACATTATATTGTTGGCTTGTTTTATTGAGTTTACTACCTGAGGAATTGCTTCTGTAGTGCTTTGAACTTGTCAAAGTTTTGAGAATCAGTGTTCTCACCAGCATTTTCAATAATTTTGAAGCTATCCTTCATCAGGTCGATAGGAGATTTATCTCGACTTTGGCTCTGAGGAGTCTGAGCTTATTTAGAATATTCATCACCTGATTCCTCACGCGTTTTGTTGGGTGACTCTCCAACATCTGGAATTTCTTTACCATTTCTTAATTTGGGTCACACCATGCGTGCCAAAAAGATTATTGCGTTGTTTTTCAGACTTGTGGGTGTGCCAGAGGAGAAGTTCCTCAATTGTAGGAATAGTGACTTCTAATCAAATGTAGTGGATTCTCAAACTCATTTACCATAATTTGTTTGGATTTCACAAAATTTAGATAGTGAAATGAAAATAAAACTTGTAATTGAAGAGTGCAAAGTTTGTTGTTTTGATTCTTAAGAAAATCATGATTACAGTAAATTAAAATACTGAGGAAGGTTGAAAAAAGTGAATATAGTAAAAGGAAAGTTTTGCTTGATGAAATAGTAAAATTTAAACTAGAATTTGCAAATTTGATTTGGTTGTTGATGTATTGTTGTGTTTGAGTTGATATTTTGGTGTTGATTTGATAAGTTGATAGTGTTGAGTGTGTTTCTAATGTTCTATGCCATTGTTGCTTTTATAATCCTGAGGAACTACTTCCTCAGCTACTATGTGAAAAGCCAATGTAACACCCAATTCCAAATGCTATATAAACCAATACCCAAGTCACATAAAGATATCTGCATAGCATATTAAACAGACCATTCATAACAAGTTTTATCCCTGTAGATATATTGTCACACTGCTACTTTCATCTTTAACAAGACTTATAACACACACAAACAATATACATATATATATATGTGTGTGTGTGTGTGTGTGTGTGTGTATGTGTGTGTGTGTAAAATATTTTTCCCAAACTAAGTGCTTATGTATAATATAACGAGAGAGGAGTGAGGCTCGGCCATTGACCTTTGGTTTATGATTTAACTACATTGATTTAAGCTTCAAAATAGATAATCATCAACTTCACTATCTGGAAAACTAATTGCAATTTGATGAGTTGCGACTTAGTGAATATAACATTAATTAAATTCTAAAAGTGTATCAAACAAACAAACCATACAATTCACCATAAAGTATAAGAATCATGTGATTCATAGGCTTGTGCATTAGTTCATTTGATTTTGTTGTGACCTTGCAAGACAAATATTACTCCCGAGATCCAATTGAAACAAGTGACAAATGATAGTATTGGCCAGCATATATCAAGTGAATTAAGTCATATCCTTTGATCATTTGCATTTTCCATGTGATTTGCAATTACTTATCAAGTAGGTCACAACATCCTTTTAATCTCAAATGCAAGTGTTCAAGTGCAAAGTACTTGGCAAATGAATAATAAGTTCTCACAATTTACTAGCAATCAATCGTATTCACATCAAACACCCATTGGTAAAATATCCACAGTAACATGAATAATCAGTAAGTAGTTCATGTGAAAATATACATGAAATAGGTTTCTATTGAAGCCACAATTCAACATTCACAAGTTAAATCCACTTAAGACACACAATTGCACAATAAGATTCAATTAATGTTATACTCACCTCATAAGAGATAAACGTATGATATGTACCCCCTCTTGTCCTTTACCAATACTTTTAGGTCCTAAAATATGGCATATGTTTGATCAAAATTGAGCCTTAGATCAATTCTTATGCTTAATATGTAATTAGGCCTATGTTTGATGCAAGTGAATTTAACATTGTGCATTTTTTCATATATGGCAGCTTGACCTTTCAGTACTTATAAGTGAATAAATTTTTCTACATATTTCCAAATGACCTAATTCTTTTTCTACAAACACTAGACATGAAGAGCTACAACATATTCAAAAACCATATTAAAATATGCAATTTGCAACAAATGGTAATGTTTTAAAATCAGATCTATTATGACCTGTTCCCTGCACATAGACAGTTTGGGCAGTTTATGTTCAGGTTAGGTTTTTTGAAGTTATACAATTCTAATTGCAACAATATTTGATAGAATAAAACACATAAATGAACAATTTTCATTCTGATAACTTCTTTTAGTTCTTCCTCTAAGGTGGTCAAATCAAGTGACCAAAATAGGGTTCTTGCATAACTCTCAAACAGAACTAGTTCTGGTTTTTCAATCGAACAATAAGTGTTTTGCAAAACCCTTTTACTAGATTTTAGTTCAGATATAAACAAACAATTTTTATGGTTTAGGTTTTTTCCAGTTCCTGCCATAAGGTCCTCAAAATCAAGCCATAAAATTCTATTATAACAAAGAATTCAAGAATACAGATTTACTTTCAATATTCAATCAATTCTCAAGCACTTAGACTTATCCAATAACCATACCATAGGATAATGATATATTTATTTTACTTAAGAAATTCAAAGTGAGAGTGTTACCTTTGATGATGATAATGAAGATGAAGATGAAAATCTTAAAAGCTATCTTTTTCTTTCTTTCTTCTTCTTCTTCCTTCTCCTTTCTTATTCTCTTCCTATTCTAAAAAAGGTGCATGACCTAAGCACCTAAAATGTGATAGAATTTAGTTTATTAAGGTCATATGTTCATCTTACAAGTGTCCTTGGTGTGTTCTATTCCTATTGGTCAAGGTATCGTGTTTCGATTTACTGAAAACAAATCATTCTTTTACTCCTCCATGTTTTACCTTTTAAGTAAAAAATTCTAACTTCAATTTTTCATTTCAAATAAGTCCTAGATGATTAATAAGACACCTATCATTCAACTAAAATCCCATATATATGCATTTTTTAAAAATTTATTATACGATTAATTATGTGACTATTTTCTTTGTACCGATAAAATGCATATGTGATTTTTATGCAATACATTTGAATATATGATATCTAAAATGTATAATAATATGTATTTGCTCATGTATAAATTAAAATGCATGAGAGCATGGATGTTACAACCAACAGTGACTCTGAGGCAGTTAATGCACCGTTATACTACATTACATGACTGTGCTTGCAAGACACTTCCTCCATAATCTTCTAATGACTTGATGCTTAGTCACCAAAAAATGACTTTTTATTGGGCTTAGTGATTTTTTGGGCCATTGATCCAAAAAAAACTAATTAATTTATATTTTCAAGCCCAAAATTCATTTTTAGGCACAAACAAGGCTGAAGATCATTTTGTACATTTTATTGGTTTTATTCTCAAAGGTAACCACTTAGGAGGTATATGTATATACTTAAAAAGGGTGAACCTCATAGAACCTCTCTTGGGTATGTTTCCATGATAACGCTTAAGCAACCTACTTTCTAGTTTTTTCAGTCTTAGTTAAATTCTCCCTTATTCTTTTTTTCTCAAGTCTACCTAACCTTGTCTAAAAAATTAGGAACAAGGGCATACTTTATTTTGTAAAAAGATTCAAATTTTCTTACTTCAGCTAGATGCTTACCTTTGCTTTGGTTGAGGATGGGTTCCTACACAGAAGAAGCTCCATCAATTTTCTTAGTAAAATGCTGAATTTCCCATGCAAACTCAAAATCATTCTTAAAATTTTTAGGGATGCCTGATCCCATCATATTACAAATAAAGGTTCAACAGATGGAGAATCGAGGGACATATCAACGGTGGTGGTTATGGTCCTCTCATAATAAAGGTCATTTATTTTAGATATTTATATAATGGAATGAGGGGCCAGTCACTGAGATGATCAGTTAAAGAAAAATAAACTAGAAAGTAGAGACCTTGCGAAAATCCAAACTGACGAGCACAAAGATGAGGACGATAGACTTCAACCCCATATTTGGGGTCAACTTAAATGCTATAGGAAGGTCACGAGCAATAAGGATGCTGACCCAAGAACAATCCCAATTCGCCATCAAGTCATCCTTAGGATCAAAAGGATGATGGCTAAAGTTATTTATGGTCTATAATAGACTATATAAGTTAGGTTAAAAAGGAGAAAATAAGGTTTTAGCTAGATTTACGGTCCTATTAAAGAATGTAAAAAATCCATGAATGTCAAAGGATGAAATTTAGAAGATAGAAGAATATGAGAATCTGTACAAAGAAAATGAGAGGGTGGTGAAGGAGACTTAAAGACAAACTCAGGAAAATAAGTTCTAAGCCACATATGAATGATCTATAAGGGACCAGTCAAAGTACCAAAGCTTCTCAGATCGAGGATGTTAAGAAAATAATACATTCCCCAATAGATGTGAGTAAGGATACAAGGTACTAAGGCTAAATGACGACCTTGAGATAACGCCATTGCAATTTTAAAGAGTTCTTGGGTCACCTTAACTGAGGCAGAATAGAATGAATTTACATAGCCAATAAAGGAGGAAATTTATGGGTTCGCTCTCATCTGGAGAAGGACTGGCTTTTCAGTGATGACCGAGGAATTTCTATAAGCTGATTTAACTTTACCAAATTTTAGGACTACTTTGGTATTGACTTTCATATTAGCATCAACAGATTCACCATAAATCAGTACATCAATAAAACATGCAATATCATAAAGGGTGATGGTCATAAGACCAAAGTGGAAAATGAAGATGTTGCTTTGGACATACCAAAACATAAGGGAAGGACAAAGATAAAAAATACTCGATTGTTCTCATGAAGAACCGAAAGAGGGCCTAAGGTGATTATATCATTCAATGAACTCCCCTAGAACTGTAAGCCAAAGATAATTTAGGTTAGGAAACAATCATTTTTTACCAAGAAATTGGCTGGCCTTTTTTGTTGAAGAGACAAGGGGAAAAGGGATCGATAGGAAAGCTAAAGTAAGCAAGACTAGTAATCAAACAATGAGGACTAGGAATGATTACCTCAAGTGACATAGGACGACCCTCATCCCTAGTCATAAGGTCATAAACACATTTTGGGTTAACATCCGAGATGTTCTTAGATATGATGCTGCAAAAAGAATGACTGAGGTTAGAAAAGATTGAGCAAGTAAACCAAAAGGAACCACCAACAAGTTAAAAATCTTACAATAATGATGAATAGCTAAAAAATCTTAAAAGAATTCAAAAAGCAAAAGAATTAGTAAGAAAATAGGAAAGTATAAGTGAGAGAATGAACCACCTTATATACCAAGGTGAGGAGTTGGGTGAAAATTAAATGGCAACCTTTCTGCTTCCCCAGTCACAGGACATGTGGCATGATGGGATAAGGCATGAGGAAGAGAATTGTTCCACTTCCATAAATAAAAATTTGCACAAAATACTGCCAAAATACTACAGACCCTTCCCCAAAGGGAATCTCCAATCCAAAAGTATTATATGTTCGATCATTAGAGGCTCGATCATCGATTTTAGGTTCCGTTAGAGAGTGTCACTCTTCTTCTTGATATCAGTCAAAGAAGGATAGAGGGCCTTGTTTTCCTCACCCCAAAGAATCAAAGACAGACCGAGCCTATAAGAAAAAGCCCAAGTAGGGACAAGGTGCGAAGACAAGATTGATAGGCTTATCAATAAAGACCACATATGACCCAAAAGGTGTTCTACTTCCTTATATTTTCCTTGGCCAAAAATACACTTGTGAAGAACTATAAATAGTACCTTTCTAGATTCCAAAGGACCCTCTGACATCACATTTACATACTAAACTACAAATTTGTATATCTCATTGTTGAAAAACTTAAGTGACATCATCTCCACCTATATCTCACCCCAAATCTAGTTGATGACCCTCAATATATATAGACCCTGCCTGAGTTCGGTGACGGACCTCAGCCTATATCCAAACGAAGGCAATTACTTTCAGTACTATCCCTTAGTGAACAAGTTAACAGTCATCGGCCTACATACCAACCTTCTTGGTCTATTACCTTTCTACTCCTACATTTCATTTTTCTTGTTATGTTTCATATAAGGAAATTGTATAAAAAAGATTTTATTTTTATTTCAATATTATTTGAAAAATATTAAAAAAATATTATTCTTTATAATGTTCTGACCAATAACTATATCTTGAATGGGAACCCATTTAAGCAATCTAAAGAGTTTTTAATGATCGAGCCTTTAGAATTGATTTGAGCATAAACAACATATGAAGAAACTTATTCTCTTTTTATTAAAATTAAAAGTTTACAAAGATCCAAAAGATGAAAAGATGTTGAAAAATAAGTAAAAGAGAGTTTATAGAGCTCTTAAAACCCTAACTCTAAACCTAATTATGAAAGTATAATAAAATTATGATTAATTAATCTATTAACTATGATTAAAGTGGAAGACACTTATTATCGTCTTTTCTTTCATTTATATTCCTATTACACGTGTCATTCTCTCAATGAAATTTTTTCCCTCTCAAATCAATTTATTATTCTAAAATAAAAATCTAATCTATTTAATTATTATTTTTTAGTAGATCAATTTAATTATAATTAAAATAAAAATCACTTAATGTAATTTTCTTTTCTAATCTTATTTTTCTATACATGTCATACTCTAAATATTTTGTTCTCTTCCTTTCAGAAAAAAAATATTCTCTAAATATTTTACTTTCCTGCCAATACAATATATTAAATAATATTTTTTTTAGGGAAATAATATTAATATATCTAAATAATAATATCAAAATAATTTTATTTAGAAAATGAAAAAAAAAATTGTTTATTCAATCAATTGTGAAATTTATTTTTATATATTTTAAATTACTATTAAATTTATAGTAGAAATAGTAGGATATAGTTGTTTTAATTTTAACGGTTGAAGTTGTTTGAGCAAATTTCTAAATCTAGAATAATTAAATACATTTGAAAATTTTTACAATCATTAAATAAATATTGATATTTACAATTGATTTTAGAAAAAAAATATATCTTTCATGTTGCAAAGCCATTAAAAAAAAAACTCACATTGAAATGAAAACAAAAAATTCCAGCCTCCCTTTATTAACAAGAAGGGTGATTTTTGACCATTTTTGGCATGAAATCACCCTTCTAAATCTTTTTCTTATCTATTTATTTCGAAATAAGTGATTATTTTACATAGATTTAAAATTTTATTTTATTTGTTTTGATTTTTGTGATTTTGTCGTTTTGCAGCGCTTCCGTTGTCCTTTAATGTTTTCATTGTCTTAGTGCGGCATTTTATTTTTGTGTGTGCAATTCAAATCAACGATGCATATTTGATTCAACGGAGATACAAACAAGATTATGGTCGTCAGTATGTTGCATAATTGGAATTATAGGTATTTTAGTCATTATAAAATTATTAAATTTATAGGTATTGAACCGTTTTATTATGTTGTTAGCATGAATATTGTGAATTTTCAATTTATTGTTTCACCCTTTATAATTTATATTATATTGATGTATTATTGAATTAAATCAATAAAGTTATTTTTATTTAAAAATAAATAAATATTGTTATTTTAAAATAAAAATAAATATTATTAAAGATAATTCACTATATCTTTTACACTATTTTAAAAAAATTAAAAACTATAACTATTTTCAAACAGTAAACTTTTTAATTTCTTATATAATATTAATTTTATTTTAAAATAGAAGAATTTAACTCATAATATCAAATTTGTTGTTCATCTTCTTTTCTGCTCCACTCTTTTTTTCTTGCCCTTTCGTCTTTATTGCTTTCTATCCTTTTTTCTTTCTTTTGTTTGATCAATTTTTTTCTCTAGATTAGTAATTTTATTTTTGAATATGAACTTTTAAATATTTTTTTAATAGATGATGAAGATTATGAGAATTTCCAACTAAGGAGATTCTATTAGCGAGTTGTTCTCGCCTTTCTGCGAATTCTCCCGATAAAGATTTTTTATTCTTTGAATTTATTAATAGATTAATTTATGAATCTAATAATAAAGTAATCTATTATTATTGATCCAATCATTTTTAAGAGATTTAATCTACATATTTAATAATTTGAGTTCTTATCACATAATTTATTTTTATTTTCATTACAAGATTTGAAACTCATTTAGTTGGTCTGGATGAATTAGATTTTTTCCTAATAAAATATATAAATTTGATTAATAAAATGTAAATATATAGTGTGATATTTTTATTATTATATATTATATGCTTTTTGTGATATGTACATGTTTTTTTAAATTATAATTTTATTTATACCACATTAAAATATAAAATTAAAAAATAAAACATAAATAAAAATTGTCTAGCTAAGATATTTCAGTGTATTACTTGATTTGTTCTCCTCCAAATGTATATAAAAAAATAAAAATTGTAATTTCATTCAATATCATCTATCAACTTGTTATAAAAAAACAAAACAAAATAAAATTATTCTCCTGAAAAATTATGGTGCACACACGGCCTTTTAATCCTAAGGTACTCAAGATGTGTAGCCCAAAACAAGTTGTATGCCGCCTTCAATTTTTTAGCCTTCTTACGTACACTTTAAATCTTCACTTTAAAACTTCTTTTAGGCCCCTTTTTCCAGCTCGGCTCAAAATACTCCCTATCGTAAAATCAAATGCCAAGGCCCACCCATTTAAGCCCGATTTCCACCAATGCTACCAAAACATACACAAAGAAATTAAATAGAAAATAATACTAAAAATTAATTTTTTTAAAAAAAAAACATAAAAATGAACAAACAATAACAAAATAAATAATTTTAAAAAAATAGAATTTCGATCATGTCACCAGCCTTATTTATAATTATTATTGAGATAATAATTCATAATCTTACATTGGAAAATTACAAATACACATGGATATATAATGCTTAAAATATTTAAGATTTTATATCTAATTGATCAGTTAGAATTTTTTAACCATGTATGAACCAAAACATTATTATCAATTCTCAAATTCTGATATGATATCAGAGCCAAATTAATCTTTGTACCTTAATCTCTTCAATAAATTTGATTGGGATTCTCTACAATGAGTTTCAGTATCACTTTAGTTATTACCCTGTGATGGTTGTATTTCCCTACTAATAGGTTGATTTTAGTTCTTACCCCGTAGTGAGTTTCTTCAATATTTGCTTGATGATAGGCTTTCGACTTTAATTTTCGGTTATATCACTCGGTCTATATCATAAATTTGCAAGTGTCAGTTAAGTTTAATTAAAATTGTCTATACCAAGTTGCCACTTGAGGGGGCTATTGAAATTATAATTCATAATCCCACATTGAAAAATTAAAAATACACATGGGTATATAATACTGTAGGAAACAACAATGCTATAATTAGTAATCACTTACAAAATTACAACCAAAAAAAAAAAATTACAAGTAAATAGAAGTTAAACAAATGAAAATTGAAAATTACAACAAAGTAGAGTTATTACAAAACCTGAACCAAAGGAAGAACAAAACTAGAAAAATAA
>CAOJBK012520424.1:0-11195 GCA_948294925.1 Codiaeum variegatum | reverse complement strand
ATAATTATTGGAAGGCTGGGCTTTCTCTTGGTCTATTCTTGGATTCATTTAAATATGAAATTGATGACATTATGAACTTCAGTAATCCTTTTCATTTTGAAATGGATATATTCTCTTTCTTCTTTTGAAACTCTTCCTTATGATTGAGCTCATGGTGCCTTCAAAAGTGTGATCGACAAGCACCTTTGGGAGGTTGCATGAGGCAAGTTAATCATCGATACATTTGTGTTTGGTGCACTTGTGTGGAGCCATTGAACTATCCTTGCTACATCTGTTGCCAGATTTGCTTTTAAGAGGAATTATCTTGTTGCACAACCATTTGTTTTTCCTATAGGTAAGTTCAGGTGTAGGTGCAAATTCTCAAAATGATGGTTTTCATCCGAGAGATCGGGCATTAACAAGCGTACCTTCTTCCTCACACTTGACACAAATGCATTCTTCTATTGTGTTGTAGCAAAATGGTTTGTGACGCGTGTGGGACTTGGCCAACGCTGGGTTTGAATGGCTCTGGTAGAGCTGGAACTAGCCTGCACAGATAAGATAGTGGTCAGGGGTGGCTGGACGTTGTGTCCGTCGATAATCCTCCGACGCTCAAGTCAGAAATAGGTTGTAACTCAAATGGAACACTGTGTGTGGTATTGGATTGTGAGGAAAGTATTCGTTACTTCGTTTGAGTTGCTGAGGTATGTATTTATATGGTGAAAACTCTGTTGAAGGGGACACGTGTCAGCTCCGGACACTTTACAGTGTACCTTCCATGGGGCCAGTGACACCTGTCTGCTGTAAGACCCAAACCCTCGAAGGCCAGAAGAGATAAAGCTTATTGTGAGCCTGAAGTTCGGATAGGACATGGTGCTACATGATTCGGTCAGAATCTAAATATGTTGTTGAGGCCGAATCATGCTAAGGCTGAGCATATCAGTTTGTTTAATGAGAGTCCGACAGTATGCTAAATATATACATCATTATCAGACTAGGCCACAATATGCCTTTGAACATTGACCTTTTTTTTTGTTTTTTGGTGTCGACTCCAATGTAACAGCTAAGCAGTCTTTTACTTTATAAGAAAAAGAAAAAGAAAACCCATTAGTGGAGTGGACTTGGCCAATTATAATTACTACTAAAATGCAGTACTTTGCAAGAAAAATCACAAGAACATAAATTAAGAGAGTTCTATGGCAGCACATGGCCACTTATTACAAACCAAACTGCAAAATCACAAAAACATAGTCTATGAGAGTTATTACATTACAAACCAAACATTAGATGATTATGAAATAGTATGCATGTTTCTCTCATTGGAAATATATATCCATGAGAAAGCATGAAGCAGCAGTAGAAATGAAAATGTAATTTAGCCATGAGCCCATGACTATGTGTTAGATGGGACAAGACAAAACCCCAAAGACCAAAATATCTCCTCAGGTTATCTCAACTAGTTATTACAAGTGAGGTTTTTCTCAAAAGGCAAGAAGAAGAAGAAGAAGAAGGAGCTCTAAGTTTGAAAAAAACAAAAGCTCTTTCCCTAACTATCAAAATTGAGCTAGGCCCCCCAGTGGCTCAGCCACAATGAATAGTACTTTACAACTAAAACTGAACAAGAAATCAAAGAATATCTTAACTTCACTTGACCAAAAGGGAAGAGGAGAGAACAAAAAAGG
This sequence comes from Codiaeum variegatum, assembly GCA_948294925.1. Classification (NCBI taxonomy): domain Eukaryota; kingdom Viridiplantae; phylum Streptophyta; class Magnoliopsida; order Malpighiales; family Euphorbiaceae; genus Codiaeum; species Codiaeum variegatum. The sequence continues at coordinate 9,534 of CAOJBK012520424.1, read as the reverse complement.
CAACTGCCTTAGCTAGCAAGCAAAAGTCTCATTCTTGGGCATTTTTCCATTTGTGCCCAATGAATTTTGTTACACCCACACCCTGTTTTTGGGTTGGTTACTGGGTGGTATATATTTGTATATTGAATGTGAGTTACAGTTATGTACTGTTTCTCAATCCCATCAATGAACTAATCTAACCTATCATCCCTAAGACCAGTTGAATTTGAAATTGTTTTCGTTGATGATTAGCCAAAAAATGGTTAATCAACATATAGAGGAGAAAATGCAATTATGAGTAGAAAATGCATGAGAATTCCCGATTAAACTTCCATTTGTCCCCTCTGATAAACTGAAGAGGTAGTTGATATTCTTCTTTGCATATACATGGACGACAGGAGTCGAATCAAATGCTGCTTATGGGGTGAAGAGAGCTTGTCTGAGGAGAAGGGTAATGCGGTGCTAAAGTGGCTACAGTAGGGGCAGTTGCAAGAGCTGTGCTCACACTTGCTCCTGCATTAATCATGGAACATTTAGTTAATCAATTAATAAGTCATATTAGCATATGCATTCGGTATAGATAAATCTTTTTTTACATCTTAGTCGAGTAGACTGACCTGCAATTTGTGAATAAGGGATAGCATTGAAGGACAAAGGTGGACTATAAGCAGAGGAAGCCATAATTGGATACTGAAAATGGTGTTGATGGTGATGTTGAGGATACTGCAAATCAAATCCTACCCCTCCTCCATATTGAAGGTATGGGTAGAAATTAGAGTTAGAACTTCCATATACTACATAATGGCTGCTTGTTCCTTCACATCCACTGTAGTAGTTCTGCAATATCATTTTATTTTAATTAGTTAATTATTCAAAATATTAATTAATTTAGATAAATAGAACAATTACCGTGGGACAAGTGTAGTTTGGAGAGTACCTCAAAAGTAAAGGATATGGTTTATTAATCAATTAAAGCTTAATCAGCAGAATAATATTCCAGAAAAGATAGTATCATTTAACAGTCAAACGTAGCAGTTAATTAGTTGTGATGAGCATGTGACCCTTTCACGTGACAACGGTCAAACTTGTATACTATATAGTCACGCATGCAAGAAGCATATATATATATATATATAAAGAGATCATATGGCAGCTGTTATAAGAAACTTTCTTAGCTTAATCATCATATTATAATCAATATGATCATAATTAAAAAAAAAAAAAAGCTATTATATTAACCTTGTCTTGATTAAAACATATTGACACCACCTAAGCAATGAGCTAACACATAGTAATGATATATTGTTCGTATTCTCGATCGCTCAAAGTAGGGTTTGATTCGACGTAATAAAATATAATATAATATAATCAAAATATATTTTTAATGTAAATTTACATTTGAAATACATCTGATTACATTGCATTTACGTCCAACGAAACATTACCATATTTTTTCTATTACTTCAAAGTCTTGACTACACCATTGATCACAAACGTGAATATTATAAGGGAATCTACATTTAGACATTACATAAATTTCATATAACACAATAATATTTGAGATTAGCATTAATTGATTGATAATCAAGCTTAATTAGTGGATTAAGTTCACATGCATGTGTGTGTGTATAGTATTAGTAGAAGAACCTTTTTATGTATATATATGAAAAAAAATGATGGAATGAAGTGGCGAAGCACATGGCCATGGTTGAAAAAGTAATTAGTGAGAAGAAAAAGTAATTTAAAAAAAGAAAAGAAGTACATATACCCATATAGAGTAGCAGCAGTAGTGTAAGGAATCCCTTGTTGAATGGCATAATGTGGAAGAGTTGGCGTAGATGGAAAAGGTACTGTACAGCCAACCCCACCTTGAAAGCCTGCATTGCTTTGTAAACATTCATCGCTCTAAAGTTTCTGTTCCCTCTTCCTCCTCCTCTATATTTCATATATTTACCCAATAAATAATAATTTCTTAAAATAATTAATGCATCTTGTTCAATTAAATGAAATGATTTTGTATTATATTATTCTACATGCAACAATATTCCTTAAAATTGTAGATTTACTTAACTATTATAACCATAAATTTATTTTTCTTGATTAGAAGAGGAGGTTCGATCCTTAGTCTGTTAATCAGAGTTAAATGTGCACTTAACACTAGACTAAGCATTGGTGTTCATTATAATCATAAATTTATTTTAAAGACAAGTCAAAGTGATAATTCATTTTTATGCTACGATTTTATGTAATTCACTAGAACTCTATAATGTTGGATAATGTTTATTTTTTGTAATAAATCTTTGTTTGATTTAATTAATAATTGTAGATTAATCAATAGTATATATTTTCATTATAGTTTGAAAGTTCTTTTCATGAAATTAAATCATTAATATGTGTTCCAATTGAATTGTAGATTTCACAATGAAAATTCTTTCTCTTTAGTTAGAAACTAATGCTAATTAACAAGTTGAACATTTTATACATTTACAATAAGATGATTTATTTTACTTGAGAAATTAATATCAAACATAAATGAAAAGAAAAGGAAATTATCTAAAAAGAAGAAAAGAGAATAATTAAAGGGTAAAAGAGTACCATGTTGTGGGGTAGAAGGTGTAGATCTTTGAACTCCCAAAGAAGCAAGATTACAATTAGCCCTTCTCCCATCTATAACTGGTGATGGATCAACACAAGCTCTCTTTGCTGATTCTGCTTCTTTAAATGTCACCTATATTCATTCAATAATTATCAGATCTCTTCTACATATAAGTAAACAAGTGTCAGCCTAACTGAGATGTTTTTAAAAAAAAAAACTTACAAATCCATAGCCTTTGGATCTTCCTGTATTTTTGTCAAAGATAACAACAGCTTCCAAGATCTCACCAAACTGTTGAAAATATTTCTTCATAGTATCTTTTTGAGTCTCCCAAGCTAATCCTCCAACAAATAGTTTGGTGTAAGTTGTGTCTCCAAATTGTTGGCCATTATTGTTATTTGAATTCATCCTATCACCCAAATTAATTCTGATAATAAAAAATATAACAGGAAGGATGAAAAATTAGAAGAAAAAAAAAAGATTTTATTATAAGAAGAGAAGAAGAGGAGATGGAGTTGGGTAAGTTAGCTAGGTTAAGGATCAAAACCAGAGAGAGAGAGAAGGAAGAAAAGTAGAGAAAATAATGAAAGGTGATAAAGGTAGGCTAAATGGGACATAAAATATTTTAGGGACGTGTTGTGTTATAATATTAATTATTTTATGTATGTATATAGTCCCCACCCTTTCATTATTATCCCCCCTTAATTCATATCAACCATCATTTAGCTTTACTCAAGATTCTAAATTATAAATTACCCAATCTTCTTTAATTCTTTAAGCTACACTAGCTGGCTAGGGTTTTCATGGTATTTTTTTAAAGGAGACCATTACACTATCTAATTAAAATTTTAAAATATTTTATTTGATTTTTTTTTATGCTCCTAAATATTTTATTTGATTATTAATGACTTTTTATTAGTTTTTTATTTGAAAAAAAAATGATATTTATTAAAATACTTCATCATTAATTCAGTGTATAATATAAATTTATATTTCACCATTCGTCTAAAATAAATATTAATTTTAATTTTTATATTCAAGTTTAATATTTAATTTTTTTAAAAAAATTACTTCAATTATAAATTTATTTTGAAAAATATTTTTATAATATTAATTTTTATATTTTTTAATTATATATTTTAAAAATAATATAAAGTTGAATTTCGAAATACGAACTTAACGTTACCGGAAAAAGTACAGTGTATATGCAAGAAAAACTTCCTATTATAATTGAATTTTTTTTTTAATGAAAGAAGAATGTTTTGTTGTGTATAGCATCAAATCAAGGTACAGAATATTCAGAATTAGCGCAATGCCGCCAATTTGTTCAAAGAGATATCCGAAAGTCGGCACACCGCATGAGTCAATGCTTCATTGCTTCACATTTGCTTTGGTTCAAGGATACACTACTTTTTCATTTTCATTATTACCATAATTAATTACTTTAATTCCCACTTCTTCTTAATTAATTACATAGTTTAATATTTGCAATCGCATAATAAAACAGTATAATTTCACCAAACAGTATAATTTCACCATCAATGTTTATTTTATTAGACAATTAACAAATTCATAATTGATTCTCTTTTTTATGTTAGTAAAAAAAAAAGTCAAGCAAACGGATTCAAAATGGCATTGGAGATTGTTGTTTAAATTAAACTTGATACGGCTCGATATCAGCCAGATTCAGTCTCAACGAATTATCTAAGATTCGCTCGGGTCTTTTAACACATTGATTCTACCTGAACCTCAAACCTCCAACAAACTTGTCTTATTAGCTTTCGGGATTCGGAGAGTCATCAAAGACAAGTGTCACAAAACTCTAAAGCTACTAGGTGATCATATCACAAGTTCCATTATCGGATACTCTATAACACACATGAAAGCGGACACATATCCCACTATAGGGTTTTCACTCTATAAATATAACATCTAACGTCTCATAACAGGTAAGTACACTCTAAGGTAAAAAATATTCTTTCATCTTTAAGAGTTGTTATCGCTCCACAGAGATTCTGACTTGAGAACTGGAGAGTTATCGCCGGACACAGCGTCCGACCACCCTTGATTAGTGCTTTTTCTGTACAGATAATTCAAATCTAACTAAAAGAGTCAGCCTCCAACGGCGTGTTCTAGCACGTATCAAAACTTATTACAAAAAATTAACTTGACTACAATACATTTAGAAGTCAAAACTAGTTGGCGGCAAAAATGGATAATTATAAACATATCAAAATATCAAGGTTCAAGGTAACAAACAAACTTGATTAATTTCTTTTAAAATGATGTGGCTTTGATAGTGCTTGATACCAACCCTTCACCTTTTCCTATTGCAAATTTATTATGTTTCTTGAATAATTAAAAAGCTGCATTATGAGTTCCACAATTGGCCCATTGCCTAATAAATTCAAGAGAAGCTAGGAGAAATGAATATTAAAAAGAACATAAATTTTGGGACAAAATATGATTTGTTTCCAATCTTTAAAATGCAAATACAAATTTTTGATATAAATCACAGGTTGGAGTCAACTACTCAACACTAAATGTGATTTTATTTATATAACACGTGTTAAGATGATGAACTATTTCATGTTATATAGTCTGCGGAAATTAAGTCTCCCCTATATCAAAAAATAATAATAATAAATTCAATTTTTAGAGAAAGAAATAATAAAATTTATTGGGATTAAAAAAAAAAGTAAGTACAAAAAATATCATGAGATTTTTCTTTCAAATGCTCTTAAAAAACTCAAAGTCCAATATCAGAGTTTATGAGTTTGAAATCTTTGAATTGGATACGGTGACCCATTAAGCATTTTGGGTTCTTTTTAAGCCCTTTGACAACTTATTTTTTGTCAAAGACTATTAACATAATTACTAAGCATGCATGTACAAGTTTTACAATTAATAAAAGTTTGATTTACAGTTTAGCTAATTGTTTAACATTAATAGGATAGCAATCAGTTGGTGGACCAGAGTAAGCCCTTTGAGCAATAATGTGATTAAAAGCTTGGGTTGGATGGTAAGCATCCCAAAAGATGTATTCATCTCTATTCAAACATGGAACTGCCATTGGCAAGCATGTTATTGAACCTTGGTTCCTTCCAACTCCACAACACCCTCTATCAGTTACTGTAATTCCTGCAATAATTCAGATATTATTAAATTAAATCAAAACATTTTTTGTCGATTTATCTCATACACTCAACCAATGAACTATAAAATATTAGGAGAAAGTATAAAAAAAATCTTATGATTCAATTTTTGTGACAATTTTGGTTTGTATTTCATTTTGTTAGCAAATATATGGTCTCTACCCATTATCATCCTATGTAGCACTAATGTGGCGTACACATGGCAGTCAAAAATTAATGCCACGTCAGTGCCATATGAGATGAAATTGGAAAGAAACCCTATTTTACCAACAAAATGAAACACGAATCTTAAATTATCATGAAAAATTCCACATAACCTAAGCATTTTTGTACTTTGTCCAAAATATTATGTACCATAAGAAGCAGGGTTGTGAATGATATCACTGAAAGCTTTATAAGTATTTCCATAAACAAAAACAGATCGCATGGATGTGTTATTGTAGTAGTTGTTTAGGTCATTAACAGTAGACATGAGCTGCATATTGAAAATTTGAACCATATTATTAACAAAGGTTAAACAGCTTCCTGGAGGAGCAAGCCCGGTTGCTAGCTGGTTCGGTATGCAACCAAGGGGACCTATTGCTGCCAGTAAGAACTTCCTCAGTCCTAAACTTTGCATCATCTGCAAATAAAAGAGTGAAAAACACCAATTATCACTAACTTTTATTTGTTTTTCCATTTTGATTACTAATTTTTTACTTTATTTTTCATTGTAATCAGTAATATTTTATTTTATTGTACCGGCAAGTTACTATGAGGTTTTATAATCAGAAATCTGACTTAACATAACATGTGTCGACTAGTAACTGAAGCAATATGACATGTGTCGACTAGGTAAGCATGTCACATCAGATTTCCAACTATGAAACTTCTAGTGATTAAAATGAAAAAATCAAAAGTTAGTAATCAAAATGAAAAAACAAATAAAAGGTAATGATAATCGGTGCTTTTCACCCGCAAATAAAAACAATAAATACATTCTTAAAAACTTAAAATATTTTTTTAAAACGATAAATATTTTGAAACATAGAGAATAATTAATGTACCAATACTTGGTCGGTGTAGGTCTTTATGAGAAGATGAGCAAAGTCTGTGGGATTGTAAGTGAAACTAGAAGAGTAGATTGAAGGCATTAGATAGTTGTTGATGTAGTCATTGCTTCCCATATTAACTAAAACTAAGGATTTTGCCAAATACTGTCTCAGTTTCTTGTCATCCATTTGAGCTTTTAATTGGCTTAAAGTGCGTCTAAAATTTTGTACTTGCTGCCTTAATGTGTACCTATCTCCCTAAAAATTTAACATAAAATTAACTCAGCATTTGTTTTGTAAATTGTGTAAACTGGTAAAATTTATCATTATCTATTTTTAAAATTAAAATTACTAGATTTTGGCCACTCTCATCAAGAATCCCAGCAGCTGCTGAAGCATAATTTACTCCACTGAGAATGTTACTACCTGTTAAAGAAGTAACAGCAAAGGGTGGAATAGGAGGCAACCCTATCAATTCTCCTAAAAAAAATCAAGCACCCAATTTTAATTAATTAATTAAATTTCACAATCAAATCAGAACATTAAAAAAAAGTAATTACCAAGAAAATCAAGGAAGGTTTTCCCATTGCAAAATCTCCCAGTTGGACCACTGTAGAAATCGATTCCATATGGGAAATAATTTGATTTTGCTAAAGAATTAAGGTAATTATTATTACCAACATCAACTAAAGAGTCCCCAAAAATAAACATTGCTGGGAATTGTGAAGAATAAACAGAACCAACCATACCAAAAATTAAAATTATAATTATAATTTGCTTCACCATCTTTCTTTACACAATTATTCGAAGAAGTGCTTGAACATATATAATAATAAAAAAGAGATTTTTTTCGGGGGAAAAAAACAAAAATTTGAAACGGATTTGCATCAGCTAATAACAGTTTGTAGCTAAGCTAACTTTGTTTTGGGTCCATTACTTTACTTTACTTTCTTGTTATTAGGCCAAATTCACGTTCTGACTTCAAGGATTTTGCTTGCTGTTTTTCTCTTTTTAAAGCTTAAACTTAACTAGTAATGACTCAAAAGAGTGGCACACACGGTGAAATTCAGTTCATTTATCAACATTTTGAGCGAGGTTTGCCTTTGATTTAGTTATTCAAAGATTTTTTTTTATCACTATATATGTGTAAATAACATGAAATTGTTTCCAAAAAATAAAATAAAATCAAATTGTTTTTGGTTTGATTTTTTTTTTTTTGATAAATTATTGTTTATTCCCTAGGTTTTGACCAAATTAACATTTTAGTCCCTATATTAAACCAATAATGTAGTCTATCTATTTTGATTTCTCTAACAGTTTAATTTCTCTATTTGGCGAACAAACAGTTTAGTCCCTTTATTTTGTCTCCCTGTTAGTTTTTTGTGAAATGGTTAAAGGGGCAATAAAAATAAATTGAAAACTTTATGTCTTAATAAATTGATTGAATAAGTAAAATTTTTTAAGTTTATAACTTCAATCAGTCATATTACGACTATAAATATCGCCCTTTTTAACCATTTGTCAAAACAACAATGGGAATACACAAAACGAAGAGACATAAGACTAAAGTATTAGTAAAATCAAAACAGAGGAACTAAGCTGTTGATTTTGTCAAATATAATGACTGAAATATTAATTTGATCAAAATCTAATGATTAAACAGTGATTTATTTTTTTAAGCTAAAAAATCACTAAACTTATACCATTAAACAATCCAAAATAACAACATCTTTAATACAACTTAGGAGATTAAAAAAAATAATTGTACAAACATTAGAATGTGCTTCTCGTGCCAGAATATGACAGAGGCATTCACTTGCAGCCTAACAAACTTACCAGAATAATTTATATCAATAAGAAAATGAAGACATTCCTCTTAAGTATTAAGTAAATCATAAAAATTATTAACACTACTATCAAAGAAATCAACAGCAGTCTCAGAGTCTGATTAAAAAATCGTATGATGATAGCCCATAATGAAACTCCACCTATAAAGGGGTCACCGTGTCTAGCCGGTCCCAAGCCAGGAACTTTTGATAGCAATAGGACTAGGCACCACTCTAGGAGAGGGAAGAGGTGAGTACGAGCGGAAACTAGAATTATGATAGGCACTTGGAACATATGATCCCTTACATGTAAACTTATAGAGCTAGTTGACACTTTAGAGAGGATGAGAGTGAACATAGCTTGTATTCAAGAGACTAAATGGGTAGGAGAGAAAAGCAGGGAGGTTGGGAAATGGTATAAATTATGGTACACTGGAAGGGAGGGGAGTGAGAATGGGGTAGTCATTATTGTAGATAGTTCTCTAAGGGATGCGGTAGTTTCAGTGAGGAGAGTAGGGGATAGGATTATTGTAGTTAAACTAGTTTTAGAAGGGAAAGTTTTTAATGTGATTAGTGCTTATGCACCGCAAGTTGGTCTTGATTTTGATTGCAAGCATAAGTTCTGGGAGGACAAGGATAATGTCATGCAAAGCATACCAATTGAGGAGAATATCTTCATTGGTGGAGACTTAAATGGTCATATAGGAAGTGACCGAAGTGGTTATGAAGAGACTCATGGGGGCTTTGGCTTTGGGAATAAAAATGAGAAGGGGAAGAGCATTCTTGATTTTGCAATGACTTATGAGTTATTTTTAGCAAATACCTATTTTATGAAAAGAGAATCTCATTTGGTTACCTTTAAAAGTAGGTATAACAAGAGTAAAATTGATTACTTGCTCACAAGGAAGTCTAAAGAAGCCTTTTATAAGGATTGCAAAGTCATTCCG
>CAOJBK012518081.1:0-16027 GCA_948294925.1 Codiaeum variegatum | reverse complement strand
TAGTCAACTTTGAATCAAGGGGGAGTGTTGAAGACTGATTCAACAAGTTGACCAAATCAGATTCAAATAAAGATTAGATTAGATTGTTTGTTGATTTGGTTGTTAGTTCCTGATTTCATGGAATTTGTTTTGATTGTTTTTCTTTTACCGTTGTTGGGCATTAAGCGTCGCTATAAATGCATGCTTTGTTTCTTTGTTTCAGTACTGAATAAAATCACAACATTCTGAATTCCATTGTTCCATTCCATTTTCTTCTTACAAACTGTTTCAGAGACTCATAATCTCCAACACAAACTTGCATATAAATCTTCACACCTTAAAGTTGATTCACCACCACTGACAGTTCTAATTACAGTAGCTAAATCCTCTATAAGATTCTCAAGTTCATTTAACATTCTTTTTGCTGCAATGCACACCAACATGCTTCATTTTTTAAATATAAAAAACACAGCTAGTAAAATTTGCAAAGAATAAAAGATGTCTTTGATTCATATGTAAAATCAGATAGATATAAAGTATCATAAACTAAATTTATCAATTTTTGCAATACAAAACCCCAAAATGTAGTAGTGAAATAATTTTTTTTTTAAAAAGAAGGGTGCCACGTGCAAAATAAATCTTAAACACCTTTGAGTGAAAACGAGATTTAAATCGAAATGTAAGGAACCATTAATTTTTAGAGAGATAGAGACAGAGGGAGAGTTAAGAGAGGCTAAGGAGGGAATGAAGTGGAAAGAAGTGTTGAGAGATGTTGTTTTCCAGAGGAGAATGGCATGGAGTAGTTTTTAAAAAATCTAAACTTAAAAAGGATGATTTGTTACAACTGCCATATTCATAATGACAAATTGAGAAGAATAGATATTATCATATGGTAATTTGAATTTTTATAATACAAGTATACCTTTACTATAGTCAGAATCACCCTCTAAATGTTCCTCAAAATTTTCACAACTCTTTACTAATGACTAAGAACCTAAAAAATTAGATTGAAAAGCAAATTAAAATAGGCAAAATAAACAAATGAAGTTAATTGAAAAGTAAATAGTTCATTTATTGATCAATGAAGTTACATGGTTGTCTATTCTCTATAACCCCACATAAACCATTTCTTGTATTGAGATGTTATGAATCAATAATTATCTACTTATTCTATTTAAATACCAAAAGTCCAACTCTTGACATGCTCACTTAGAATATAAAACTAAATCAAATTGAATATTGATGGCAATTTGATTTAGCTTCATATTCTGAAAATCCAATTATTAAAAAAAATGTAAATGCATTTTTAGTAGTTTAATGTTTATGTTAAAAAGGCAATTAATTACAATGTGCAAATGTATATCCTAACTATTAAGAGAAATTAAAACAATATAAAGAAAACACTCAATACTAACATATTATGCGTTTGTTAGCTGGTAAACTAGCAATTAGAGCTGGTATATTATGAATTTTATGCCATAATTCCTCCTGAGTATGAGGGTTCACAATCCTGCACTCATCTGCAAATTAATTCCAATTTGTAATTAGTAATAATATGCGCAATAATTAACTCTATATAGAAATTGCAAACTTACCAAACATAGCCAGAAAAGCTCTTGGTGTTACATTTTCAAACAAATTTACTTTAAAATTAAGCATTTGAAAGCATACCTCCCCTAAAATATCAACCACTTTGGTTTAGAGGACTACCTAACTAGGTGGCTATTGGAGCTTTAAATAAATTTTCTGACGCCGCTGCTCATCGTCCATCACTGCGATCCACTTCCCTGGAGTTGCTGACGTCGGGCCTTCAATTGGCTAGTGGCTAGCTTGAGAATGGTGTCTAGAGAAGCTTCCAGATGAATGCCAAGGAAACTTACATTTGAAAGTTGAAACATATAGAATTTTGGCTTTCCTCTACGCCCATACTTAAGCAAATATGCACCTTTCTTGAGTGCAATAATGGCCTATAAATTGCAAAGGAAAAGTTTTTAAAATTAAACAATGTATTGAAAGATGAACCACAAATAATCAATTATGAATGAAATAAGGTCAATTCTCTAGCTAAAAAACCAAATCAAGACAATTTGGATAGTTTGTTTTAGACCCAGGGTTCTGTTATGATGTATTAAGTTTAGGTAGCCCTCTCAGGCTTGTTAGTTCTTGTACTATCTTAGGCTTATTTCCTATTAATGGTAGTATTTTTTCTTCTTTGGGGAAAATAAATCAATGCTCTATTGTTGAGCACTCTATATAGACAAGCATTGTATTTCTACTGCCAGACGACTATCAAACTAAATTTGAAGAATATATGGCACTAAAAAAATGCAACTAGAACATAGAATATTGATGCATAATGTATTTGATGTAGCAGCCATTCAGCACCAGCATTCAAACCATGATAATATGTACAAATAAAGAAGAAATATGCAATTTCAAAGAGATATTACCATCAAAACACGGTCCAAAACATAAAAACAAGAATTTAATAGAAGCAAATTAAAAGTGGTCGATATCCCTCTCTGTAAAAAGATCTCTCTAAGTATCAGCATTCAAGTTAGGGCTCTAATTTAGAACCAATGCCCATTTCAACACACGCCGTCCCCTTTTTCAATATAAATATTTACAATGTAAAACAAGTCTCTATAGATTCAGTCCAATAACCTCATTTCAGTGTCTATCTCATACAATATTGTAAAAAGCAAAACCTAATTGCACAAATTAATCACTCCAAGTTCTTTCAGAGCTTAATTTACTCCATTTTTTAACAAAGCTTCCTCTTCCTCTGCAATCCATTTTTGCTTTAGGTTTCCCATTCTAACCCTAGCCTGGACGGAGCTACTAGACCAAGGAGTGAGGAGGAGAAGCTATTAGGCTCGTTGGAACTTGCAGGAATATGAACTCGTCCTTTCTCCTTCTTCTCTTGAGATGGTTGGCATCAATAGAGGTTGTGGCCTTGTGAAGGAGATGGGCTTGGCTTGACGGAGATGGGAATGGTCAGTCTTTGAGGCAAAGATGGGATGCGATTTTGGCTGAAAAATGGTGTAGATGACAGTGGGGTTCTGTGAAGGAGACGAAGAAAAGGGAAAAAAGATTGAGGTGTATAGGGAAAAATGGCAAATTTTAGCTTTTATATTAAAAAATTACTGACTCCTTACCGACCGCAAAATTGGGTTGGTAAATATTAAAACCTCACTGCCAAATTTTCATGAAAATATTTTTATTCCCTCCACTAAGTTACTGACCACTTACCGACCCAACAAATGGATCACTAATTACCGACCAATTAATTCATCAGAAACTGGTTAGTATATTTTTGGTGGGAAGTTAATAAATTTTTGCCACCAATTTAGTGATGACTTACCGACCCCAAAATTGCGTTTGTAATTAAGTGACCCATTTTTTGGGTTAGTAAATAATTTATGTAATTTTTTTTCTCTTATTGGGTCACAATTTGGTCTGTAAGTGTAACTATTGGGTCAATAATTACCGACCCAAAAAATTGGGTTAGTAATCGAGGTCGGTAAATCGCAATTTTCTTATAGTGTGTGCCATTCTCATAACTTTTAGACTAGAGACGGGATCCCATTTGTTGTTCTTGCTATTTTGATGTAATTATTTGCTTTATTTATTTTATCTTTGATTTTTCTTTTGAGGATGTGTGCCTTCACTAGAACCTTTCGGGACTAAAGGAGGGGCCCTTGTTTATTTTCTGCCATTTTATAACTTTTTCTTTATAATTGTCATCCATGTCATGATATCTGCTCAAGCATCATTTTTGGTATGCTATATCTTGTCATGCGCGATAACGGTATGCTATGCGTACATTAAAAAAAAAACTTTTTTTAACCAAAACCTTATAGATTTTAAGCTAAAATTATTTAGAAAGTAACATAAATTTTCTAAAAATAAAATATTTTTAGCAATCACGAGTCCCCGGATCCACCTTTGGTTAGAGGCTCGCATTTTCCTTAAAATTGGACAAAATATCATTTTTTTTTTCATGATGGAGTTATTTTTAGTTTCTTAAATACCATGAAAATTAAAAAGTTTTCTAAAAATTAAGTGGCGACTCATAAAATCACACGTACACCCAATAGGCCCTTAAAGGGTTCACCTAAAGTAGGACTTGTCGAAACCATGATGCCATGTGCAATCCGACCCTATGCCATCAGTTTCCATTAGCCAGAAACCCAGAGACGCACTGGTGGCCGTCCAAGTTCGAACAGAGCCTCAGTGCTAGCAACTCCTTTAGTACGTATTGAAACTGATAAAAACTAATTAGACTATTTTTTTAAAAAAATAATGTTAGCTTAAAATAGTATGGAATTAGTTTTATGCATTATTTAACATGCCCCTTTATTTCTAGGCAAACATGGGTAGAAATTAACATCGAGTGACCTTTCCTTCTTGGGACTACTTTGCTAATAGTGAAATCACATTCCCCAAGGCATACCCACTGATCCTTTCAGTTGGGATAACGAGGTTGCACATAGCAGTTGGACCCACGCAAATATCTTTCGTTCACATGTGGTTAGGTATATCACACCTCTAGTCACTAGAGAACCTTCAAACCACCTAGCTTTTATATAATGATTAGAGTTAACCATAGGTCCCTTGTACCCTAAAGACTCTGATTATATATTTGTCATCATGAAACCATTTTCAATCATGCATATAAGCATGCATGCATCACTACATAAGATACTTGGATTAAGTGAACTGTTCCAAAAAAAATTCCCCAAAATCGACTCCTCCTTTTCATAAAAACTTACATGTCATTGGCTCATTTCTCAAAAGTTGATACCCTACCTTTTTTTTGTGTCTAAAGGTCAACATGTCAAACATCTGAGAAAACACAATTCCCATTGTTGCTGATGCCACTCCCACTACTCCACCTACTGACACTGCTGCAATGCTAGCTGAAATCTTGAAAAAGCAAGATAAGGTTATCAAGAAGCAATAATAGACTGTGACTACCATAATGCAAGCCTAAGAGCAGATAATCCTAGGCAAGGTTCAAGCTATAATGTCTTAGATGAGGGTCCAACCAGCCAATCATGTATCCACTTCATCCAATTTTGGGAAAGAGCCAACCAATGAGGATGTGGTTATCCTACCTCCACCAACATATCGTGGAGTTTCTACCCCAACTGTCCCTCTAATGGATCCTTTATAAAGGGGGTCCAAGACCATCCTCTATTGAAAAACATTATGGAGAAGTACGAGGAAATGTAGAAAAGCCTAGATGCTATTAAGAAATGGGATTGATGTTAAATCCTTCTGTTTATTTCCCTTTTAAAGGTTTCCTCCCAAGTGTTAAATGCCTGTATTTGAGAAATTTGATGGCACCACTTACCCTTCAACACACTTAAAAATCTATGATGGAGCAATTCACCCTTTGGGCTTGGAAGGTGAGCTCCTTAATTAAATTTTCCTATAATAACATATTGGGGCGACCTTCATCTGGTTTGTACAACTAGATGATTCTAAGAAACTGGTCTAGGAATCCATATGTAATACTTTTATCCAACAATTTTCATATAATGAAGAAATAGATGTAATAATAAGAGATTTAGAAACTACAAAACAATATCCAAAAGAAACATTTTATGAATTTACTATAAGGTGGGGGAAGAAAGCTTCCTAAATGGTTAACAGGCCAACCGAACCTCAGTAGTTGACATTATCATAAAAAATTTACTTCATGCGTATCTAGACGGACTGATGACATAGTACTTATAAAACTTCAAAACATTAGTTAATATTGGCTCATTCCTCAAAGATGGTAATGACTCTGGCCTCATAAAGGATGAATCCTAGACCTTATCCTCTCATTTTAGAAAAGCTATTGTCACCCACAAAGAAGGCAAAGTCAATACAATTTCTATCTAAAAACTCATCCAAATCAATAGATGTGAGTTTACCAACCCGGGTAGGATCTCATTGAGTCTCATTCTCAGAGAATATATGGAGAAAAGGAGCAATCAAGCCTTTGGAACCAAAGCCCATTCTAGATCTTCTGCCCAAGAACTTTAATATGGATGAGAGATGTGACTACCATCAAAGGCCTAGCCTTAAAACAAACTATTGTAAGGCTCTCAGGCTTAAAATTCAAGATTTAATAAATGCTAAAGAGCTTCTCTCACCCACTCTTATGCTTAACATAGGTACTATTCCTTTTCCTGATTATAATGATAATGCCATCTTAGTAGAGTTTAATGAAAGGGATTCTGTACTTCTCATATTTGTTGTTGTGCCTTTGACTAATAACCACTATACTAAAGAGGACCTAACTTCCTTAAGGAAGTCCATCTCCCTCAATTTCTCTTCTTTGGATGACCAACCTTCCACAGGGAAGTAAATCCGACATAACTATTGCAGTCTCATTGACCCGAGACACTAGAATGCTAAAATCGATGCAATTACTAGAAGTGGAAGTATTACATAAGCAACTATTGATCCTCCACAACATGCTAGCCAATCAGTGGCTAAATCTAAGGGAACTCCTGAACCTAAAGAGGACCTCTAACTAAAACAAATGAAGAAAACTCAAGAAAACATCTAAATTTAGAGTTTACTGATGTCCTTTTATTCTCATCGCTAAGCTCTTTGTAAGGCATTGAGCCAATGTCAAGCACCAATTGACATATCCCTAGATACTCTGGTTACCTCCATCACAAGTTCCACAAAGGGGTAGGGGGTCATCTATTTGCTTCACTGATAATGAAATCCCACTTAGGGGACCTCACAATGATGCTATCTACATCACAGTGATCATAAAAGGAAAAAACTATTCCATTGACTCTAATTGATAATGGTTCTGGTCTCAATGTCTGCCTACTTAAGGTAGCAAGTTGTTTGGGTCTGGGTACTATTGATTTTACTCCATCTGACCAGATAGTGAGGGCTTTTGACAATTCTAAGAGAGCATATTTTGGGGTGGTAACTCTGACAGTCACTATGGGCCTAACCAACTTCCAAGTGCCCTTCTAAGTCATTGATGTACCATTGTGTTTCAACCTGCTTCTGGGAAGACCTTAGATCCACCAAGCCAAGGCAATGCCTTCTACTCTATACCAAAGGGTCAAGTTCCCACTTAAAAATTAAATAGTAAAAATTAAAGTAGATATGTCTAGAAAATCTAAAATCCCAGATACAGTTCCCATTTTAGACATTCAACCTAGGCTACTAGCATATCCTTTATTTGGTTTCTCATTCGTCTAGTTTATTAAGACTACAGAGAATCTAAAAGAAGCAATTTCTCTAGACTTTGACCCTTACTGAAAACTAATGATTGGTAACATCATAAAGAATATGACCTATTTTCTAGGTTTGGGCCTTAGAAAGAACCAACAAGGGATGAATTCTTTTGATGAATATCTATCCTCTATTCCTCCTTTCAAATTGGGCTACCACTCGGTTGATGATGAAATTGAAGCTGAAAAGGCCAAGGTAAGAGAAAGGTTTGTCATATCTAAGAAAAGAGGAGAAGCTAACTATCCCTTGAGGCCCTATTTTAAGACTTTGAATGGATACTTTATAAAAGAAAGGGAGACAATTCCTTACTGTGCTTTTCCTGAACCTTGGGTCTACCTTATGACTAGTGTTAAGATTTTTGGTTTTTAAGTCTTGTCCTATATGAAATTAACCTCTGAACACTATCAGACCATCTACTTTCTGATTGAGGACTTTGAAGAGAACATGGAATCTAGTCTCTTTAGCAAAATAGTTATCTTATTTGACAAGGAGGAAAACATTGACCTCTCCAGCTTGATCAAGCCAACTTTGGAAAAGCTCAATACTAGTCCTATGAAGCAAGCCTCTCTCAATCAGAAATGACTAAATTTGAATCTAAGATCGAATCTGAATCTAAAACTAAGTCTAAGTTTGAGTCTTTTAATTCTAAGTCTGATGATGTAACCAGTCAACCGGGCTTTAAGTATAAATATGATATAACTGTGGACCTTTCTCCTATTTCTATCAATAGAATGCCCAAGTTTTCCTGTTACGATCCTATCTCTTTATTTTCTTTTGATGTTCCAACTAATGAATCTGACCTCAATCAATTAGAAAAAGAGAACAATTAAATTAACAAAATAAAAGATGTAATTAAAGAGCCCATAAACATTGGCACACATGAGATTACTAAAAATACATTCATTGCATCTACATGTTCAAACAATAATGCTATAAAAGGGATTATCAAAAAGTTCAGAGACTACTTCGCCTAGAAACCCAGTGACATGATCAAACTCGATCCAAGCATCATCGTCCATAAGATTTCGACTTATCTAGTTTGCCAACCTCTCAAGTAGAAACTCAAATGCATGAAATTGGCATGGTCCATTCTAATAAACAAGATGTCTCTAAGCAATTGTCCCACCATTTCATCGAACTGATTAGTTATCCATCATGGTTAGCAAACAATATCCCAGTACAAAAGAAGGATGGGAAGCTAAAAATGTGTGTAGAGTACCGGGGTCCAAACAAGGTATGCCCTAAAGACGATTTCCCTCTGCCTCACATTGATCTCTTAGTTTATGCATTAGCCAGTTCAGAGATGGTTTCCTTAACCGATTTGGTCACCAGATATAATCAGATTCTAGTTTATCCTCCAGGTAAGGAGAAAACAACCTTCATTATAGAATAGGGCACTTACTACTATAGAGTAATGCCTTTCGGTCTAAAGAATGTCAGAGACACCTACCAAAGGATGGCCACTATAATCTTCCATAACATGATGCACCAATAAGTGGAAGTCTATGTTGATGACATCATAGTCAAAGGCACTACTGTCGAACAACACTTACAAACACTAGAAAAGTTCTCCCTTAGACTTTGCTAGTACAATCTCAAACTCAATCCTACCAAATGCATATTTGAAGCCTCATCTAGAATGTTCCTTGGTCACATGGATAGTAAAAAAGGAATTAAGATCAACCCCTCTAAATCCAAAGCAATCCTTAACATGCCACCTACTAAAAATGAAAAGGATATAAGGGGTTTCTTGGGCCACCTCAAATACATCAGTCGATTCATCCACCAGTTAGTAGACACCTGTGGTCCTATCTTCAACATACTAAAGAAAAATTCCTCCAAATAGCGAAATAAGGAATGTCAAGTAGCTTTTGAATAGATTAAGCAGTACCTAACTGAATTTCCCAATTCTATAACCACCTAGGCTTGGTAAACCATTACTACTCTACCTAACAATCACTAATGAAGTCATCAGTGTCATGTTGGCACAAAGTGCTCCAGTTTCCTATAAGGAAAACACAATCTATTATTTGAGTAAGAGAATGTTGACACAGAAGCTCAAATACAGTTATATTGAAAAGATTTACCTAGCTCTGGTATGAGTATGTCAAAAGCTTAGACATTATCTAGGGGCATACATCAAACATGTCCTCACTAACAAAAGTCCACTCAAGTACCTCATAGAGAAACTTGTCTTTGATAGTAATATGGCTTGATGGATGACAGTTCTGGCAGCTTACGATCTTAAATATGTTCAAAGGAAAGACATCAAGGGAAGTGTCATTGCTGACCAACTGGCTATTGCCCCGACAGACGACCATTGGAAAGAGCCAAAATTTCCTGATGAAGATATTCTATTCATCTAAAATGAAACATGGCAACTATTCTTTGATGGAGTAGCCAGTAACAAAGGACATGGCACCGAGATGGTGTTCTTTACACCCACTAACAAAAGCTTACCTCTAGAAATCAAATTGGATTTTAAGGTGAAGTACAATGAAGCTGAATATGAAGCCTTTATTTTTGGATTAAAATCAGCCATTCAAATTGGAATCAAGAGCCTAGAAGTGTAAAGAGATTCAAACCTCATATTCACTCAATTCTTGGGAAAATAGAAAATCAAAGAGGAACGGTTAGTTCTAAGCTATAAATGACTCAAAGAGTTGGTAAATAGCTTTGAAGCTTTGTCTTTCCACTGTTTGTTGAGAACACAAAACATATTCGTCGATGCATTGGCAACCCTGACATCAATGTTAGAAATACATGATGGGTTTCTTATTTGTCATATTTCGATCAGCATTAAGAATGAATCGAGTTTTCAAGCCCATTGCCTTAGTATTCAAGAAGACAAATAGAAGCCCTGGTATTGAGATATCTATAATTACCTTGCAAAGGGTTCCTATCCAGTGGCAGCCTCCAAGTAAGAAAGGAGAACCATATGACAACTAGCTAGCAGGTACATCCCAAAAGGAGACATTTTACATAAGAAAACTTGGAATGGCATCCTCCTAAGGTGTGTTTCTGAGGAAGAATCCAACAAAATCATGGAAGAAATCCATGGTGGGGAAGATGAAACCCACATAATTGGATGGCCTTTATCACACAAAATCATGAACGAAGGCTATTACTGGCTCACTATAAACAGAAATTGCAAGATTTTACCAAAGATGCCATAAATGCCAAGAATATGCCAAGTTTAAAAAGCTCCCCTCTTCTCCACTCAATTTGATCTCAACTCATTGACTCTTTGCTATTAGTCACATTGATGTCATTGGAAAAATTTTGCCAAAGTCATTTGCTAGCCATGAATACATTATGGTGGCCATTGACTACTTCACCAAATGGGTGGAGGCTACACCTTACCAAGTTCTAGACTAAAAAATGGTGGCTTAATTCATTAAGACGAACATTATTGCAAGGTATGGTGTCTTGCATGAAATCATTTCAGAAAATGGTTCCCACTTCCAAAGAGAAGTAGTTATCCTTTTGAAGAAATAAAAGATACAACACCACAGGTCTTCTCCTTATAGACATTAGACTAATGGAGCAGTTGCGGCTTCTAATAAAGAATTAAAGAAAATCCTTCAGAAAATGATCAGTAACAAAAAAGATGGAGTCTACACTTTCCAAGTGCCTTCCTTGGGCATAAAATAATATATAAATTAGCAACCAAAGTGACACTTTACTCATTGGTCTATGGAATGGAAGCAGTCCTCCTCGTAGAGTTAGAAATTCATACAATGAGGGTTCTCTAAAAAGCTCAGATCTATAAGCTTGATTGGAAATAAGCCTGATATAACAAACTTAACATGATCGATGAGAAAAGGATAGAAGCCCTTCATCAGACTCAAAATTACCAATTGAAACTTGCAAGGCATTTCAACAAAAGAGTTAAGGATCGTAACCTCCGAGAAGGCCACCTTATCTTGAAAGAGATTAGGAAAGCCATACAAGACCCTTAAGAGAAATTCAAACCTCCTTTGAGTGGACCCTACATCATCAAGAAGATCATATTAGGCGAATGTATCATCCTGATGGATGTCGATGGCAATGAGTTCAGTCATCCTACTAACCTCGACCAGCTTGAATAATACTACAGCTAGTGTTCTTATTACACGAGCATGTATTTGGTAGCATATTTCTATAACAAGAACTATGTGGACCTGATTCTCCAAAAAGTAGCATGTTCTTCATTTTTTAAAAAAAATCTATTGTAAGGAGATACGTTGGCAACTCTCATTAGTGTTGTCAACCCTCATTAGTGCCGTCTAAAGCATTCAATAAAATCTAAAGTTCCATTCTCATTAGGCTCTTTAACATTGCATGAAAGAGCAAACATGAACAAATAAATAAAATAAAATAAAGAATGAAACCCACTAAGCTAAAAACCCAACTGGGTGGCTAAGGCACAATTTAGGGCAAAGCCTGCTAGACTGAAAATCGAAAAGGTGGTCTAAGAAACAATCAAGATAGCTCGTTAAGTTGATAACCTGAAAAGGTGGCTTCGGTAAAAATAAGAGCCTAATAAAATAAAAATGCATTTTATTAAAGTCTTATTCATCTTTTGGAACATCCAAAATAAAATATTTGAGATAGAAAATCAAAAGAAACCAAAATAAAAAATAGAAAGACTTATTCAAAAGCCAAGTCTAGACTTAGATTTATTCCTCAATCTTAGTCAAAAGGGCATATTGCTTTGCCTTCTACTTTTGCCAACATGCTTCAATCCACCATTCAATGTACTCCAAGAGCTTGCCATAATCATCACCAGGAATCAACATTGCCCACATGAAGTAACGAATCCAACCCTTGAGAACTACTCTAGCCACTTGGGCACTCACAACAATTGCCTTGAAAAGCGAGCCATATGGGGGCACATCCTGATCATGTCCTATCAGGCCAAGAACTCGAGTAGCCTGATGCCAAGTTACCTCCTTGAAACTAAAAAGATACACGTGCTTAAACCCTAGTTCCTTGGCATGAATTACTTAATTGTATAACAGTCGAGTCTCTAAAGAATATCAAAAGGACTCATTTCCATCAGCTAGTTAATCCAGTCCTTTTAAGTGGGAAGATAGATAATAACCCTCTTAGTTCAATACAAAGATGGTTGATACTCTCTCAACTCAAGACTGAGAATAATCGTGAGATGGTCTATCAACCAAATATGAAAGGAAACACAATTTAAAATAGCATCATGATTTCTAAAATTACAAGAAATGAAAATGTTTAAATACCTATAGTCAAATAGGACTAATGTTCCAAAGATCTCTCGAGTTACAATGACGATCAAGGCTCAACAATGTCTTAGCCATAATCATACCTATAATCAAATTCCCCTCACCCATCTAGGGTATCAGCTCAGCCATCTTAGCATCACCCTATCCAACCGGGCTCACAAAAATATATCCCATGGTTAAATCAAATGCATAAGACTTCAGCCTCCTAACCGACCAAACTAGGTCATTTGAGTCCTCTTAGAACATATCGGTCAAAGTATACAGGTTTACAAAATCATCCTTCACTATACCAAAAGCAAGCTCTATGCTCAAGTCCAAAAGCCTCTTGAAAGAGTTAAAATAGCCAACTCTTTCAATTAAACAACCAGATCAGCCTCAAAGTTTGTACTGAGAAAAATAGAAAACTCCTTAAAGGTCAGACACATCTCATCCATACAGACCCCAAAATTGGAAAACATGATCAACCGAATCCCAAAACATGATACAGACATGTAAAAATTCTAATCACTTTTGACACCCCTAAACGTCGCTAAGGCACTCATGTCATATTTCCTGAGGTTGATCCGCTTCACTTGGCTTAGGTTTCTACATTAACCATGTATGACTTGGTTGAAGTATGGCTCCATTTGTAAAGGTGGCTCATAAAATATTTTTTTTCTGAAAACAAATTTTCATGAGAAAAATGCAACAAAATTTCAAGAAAAGTTGAAATTTCATACAAACATCAAACTTATGTAAAGTTTTTTACAAAATAAAGACCCACAATGGGTCATACTTAGTATGCATCTCCTTCTAATTACTGGCATCATCCAACACATATCTGGGGGTATCCTCTCAAAGGAGTCTTCACCTACAATGAAAATGTACTACAACTACTCGTCAAAGTTTAGAATCTGATAAGGTCAAAACCTCGCATAGTACAACTTCAATCCAATAAGCCTATAAGTTAATATGGCATAATCAACAAGATCTGCTTGACAATTTCAACATTTGACATCCTCAACTTGGCATTCTGGAAGCCCAGAAGCTAATATGGCATAAGCTCTTAATCTGACATTACGAGAAGCCCAGGATCTGATATGGAATTTCCACAAGCCTAAAAGCTAAAATAGGACCATCACAAGTTAAGAATTTTATATGGCACTTATGGGTTTAGTATCATTAGAACCACATTCTGCTCAAAGATAATTCAGATGAGGAGGCGGATGTGTGCCCTCAATTTTGCACCTTAAAAATTATTGGTCACCTCATGACTCTCAATTAGAATTAAAGGTATGGGAACTTAATGAGAGTTAAGAGGGTAGTGCCCCATGTTGCATCGAGGGTAGCCCTCTAGACGAAAATTTTAAATTTTAAGGTTTACATGGAAAATTCTGCATATTCAGATGTATTCTTAAGAAAAATCACTTATTTTTATACCATCAAATTTGGCATATTAATATGAGTCCATTGACTCAAACTGTACTCAAATTGAACCTCAAACAGATCTATAAAACTAAAAAAATTGAACCAAATCGAACTAGAATGGACCCTACAAATCGGGCCCATGACCAAGGTCCTAGCCCATGCGACAAGGCCCTGACAGGTGAGCTAGAGGTTTGGTGCATGCACGAGCTGAATTTTCTGACTTTTTCAACTCAAACTTTCTATACCGGTCACCTTTTAGATAGACCTTTACTCACTGAATCTCTAATTAACTACTTTCCATACCAGTTTTCCACATCGAAACTCTGTCAAAATTCCAAAATTAGATACTAAAACACTCAATTCTTAGTCTATATTCGCATTAGAATCCTGACATATTTCCAAATCATCTCTCTAACAATCATCTCCGAATGCAACTGAGACTTGATCCAGCTTCATCAAACCATTCGAACCTTCGATTTTGAAATCCCGAAAGCCATAGTAGTATATCTAAGAAGTATAGTACTTTGGTTCTGAATTAAAAAGCTCTAAAAATTACTTAGGCAAATTTCAATTATCAAATTTTATTTTTTATTAATCAAATTCTGAAATAGTTAATAGCCTTTACATTTCATTGATTTAAATAAAAAATGAATTAGCTTCTGAACATAACCACCAACCATTGTTATTCAAAACAACCTCCAACCCTTTGAAAGAAGGGAGAATGCCGTGCAGTTTGATTCTCATTAAAAGAAATACGCCGACAAGTCATTCTAAGACTGCAACTCCAAAAATTATTTTCTTTCCTTTTTTTCAATTTACTACATCTCATTTCTATATTTTCCTTATGTTATTTTCATTTTCATCAACTTCATTATCATTATTACTTCCTAGGTTCTGTAATATTCAGAGAATGTGTGCTTTTCCCAAATTTTTTAGACTGGAGAAGAGATCCCCTTTGTTGTTCTTGTTATTTTGATATAATTATTTGCTTTATTTATATGGGGATGTGTTCCTTGCCTAGAACCTTTCGAGGCTAGAGGAGGAACCCCTGTTTATTTTATGCTATTTTATCACTTTTTCTTTATAATTGCCATTCATGTCATGATAACTGGCCATGCATCATTTTTGTTATGCTATGTCCTATCATGCACCATAACGGTATGCCATGCATACATAAAAAATAAAAAAATAATAATGATAAAAAAACATTTTTTAACCAAAACCATACAGATTTTAAGCCAAAATTATTTAGAAAGTAACTTGAATATTTTAAAGATAAAATGTTTTTATCAATCATGAGTCCTCATATCCATCTTTGGTTTGAGGCTCGCCTTTTCCTTAAAATTAGGCAACATATCATTTTTTATAATGGAATTAATTTTGGTTTTTTAATTACTAGGAAAATTAAACAGTTTTCTAAAATTTAAGTGACGACTCACATAATTGCAAGTACACCCAATAAGCCCATAAGCCTAAAGTGGGACTTGCCGAAACCACTGCGCCATGTACAATCTAACCCCATGGGGTCGGTTTCCCAGGGCTAAAATCCCGGAGGGCACTGGTTGTCACCCAAGTTCGAATAAGGCTTCATAAATTATTCCAATATTTTTATACATTATGTTGTATTAGAATAAATTTTTATATTAAAAATAATTTTTCATTGTAACACTTTGAATTTTAGTTGCTTTATTCCCATTTATTGTGTAGTGTATATTAGTAGTGTATGCCTTATAGCTTATACTTAACATGCGAATGTAAATGAAATAGTTAATAGGTTTTAATATATATGTTCTTTAAAAGAAACTATTCCTTGTATCAAACATGTGTATGTCCCTTAAGTATTTTGTAGGGAATCTATTCTCAAAGAATTTGAGAATATAAGTGACAGATTTCCCTTTATCACATACTTTAAAGATTGCTCGTGGTAATAGGATTATTGGCATGGATACCATTAATCTGGAAGACCATTGCTTTTTTTGTCATCCATGATAAGTATGATATAGATATGGAGGTAGTGAGTCTCATGCTACAGATATGTGATGTCGTGACAACATGTGAGCATACTTATTGGATGAGTAAGTTAAATAGTGATGTTAGATGATGGATACAAGGGTCATTATAAACTAGTCAATATAACATCA
>CAOJBK012517627.1:0-10451 GCA_948294925.1 Codiaeum variegatum | reverse complement strand
AGCACATAAATATTTGGAAAACCTAGATAACTTAAAAGCACTCAAAAGAAAGGTTAAAAGCACCTTTTTACAGATAAAAACCATGCATATGAACACAAACTTAACTAAAATACAATTAGTTTAGATAGACAATTTTGCATCGCATCAGGCATATAGAGCCCTATTGATGCGGGCGTATCCTTTTGCCCTAAAAAGCCCAAATGTTCTTGTACTAGCATACATTCTTATAGATTAACCTCTATACAGGCGTATCCCTTTTACCATACGGTCGTATGGATTAAGTCTATACAGGCGTATCCAAACTGATCCTACACTTTTTGAAGCTACTTTGATTCTAAAATGATTGCTAGTTCATTCAAAGTATATATGCAAATATTTTAAGTGCCGGAAATATAATCATGCACCAAATGCTCTTAAATTGCTCATTTAAACACAACTTTAACAAAAAATTCCATTCAAAGAATAACTATAATATCGGTTTTGAAATCATCAAAATATGGAGGATAACAATCTCCCCCTTATTTATGATGACAAAACCTTAGTCTAGTTTCAACCAAAAACAAGAAATGCTATGGAAAACTAAACTTAAAGTATTTGTCAAAATTTTATGCATAAAATTTGGCATAACGCCTCTTATCGATATGCCAATCTTTTTGTTAAAAATTTTGCATTATAAGTTTAAAAAACAATGATAATTCAAATAACATTAAGCTCAAGCAAAGCTATGTATTATAAGATAAATCAACATATAAGCTTATATAGCATAATAACACATGCCATTTAAAAAATGGCTTCATAAGTTATCTCAAAACTTTTCATGAAGCATTAACACACTAATTCAAACTTCATACAATCTTAATATAAACATTAAGCCTGAAACTCCATAATAAGCTAAAATTTCTTCCCCTTTTTGTCATTAAGCAAAAAGGTAAAGAAAAAAGGACAATATAAAAAATATAAATGGATTGAATAAGAGTTAAAAGAGCATAAAATCCATACCCATTAATAATCATTATTAAAGTAAAAAATCAAGGCATAATAACAAAAATAAACTAGATTATCCAAAACATATAACAACCAAACCCAAATTAAAGGATAAAAGGCCATAAAGGCCAATGTACCATAAAAGTAAATGTAAACATAACTAAACACATATTCTATAGAGTTTGAAAAAACTATGCAAAAATAAAAAATGAAGCTTGGTTTGGTTGTGGAAAATAGAAAATGGATAGTGCATCAAACTTCTGGTGGCGGTGGAGGATGATGTGGGAATTTTCGGATGAAATCATTCAACATGTTGTACATGGCATCTTTCTTTATCCCAAATTTAGTCATTTTATCTCCAAGGGAACCAAGTCATCCTTGAATTTCAATCTTGAAGTTTTCCATATTTCTTTTATTCTCTTCTATCATGCCCATCACCATATCCTAAAACCATGCCTCATCCTCTTTCACATCTCCTTCTTCTTATACTTCTTGAACTAGGTCCTCCTCGTCGTCCTCATCACTTGAAGCATCACCCTTGTTCTTTTTCTACTTCTTGAGAACGTCGGACAATTTCCTTCGGTATGGGCAGAATTTGCTGCTAACACATAGTTGTGTCCATCCTTCCTGACCAATCCTATACTTTCCCAGGTCTCATAAGAAAGGTTATCAGTTTTCTTCCTTGTAACGATATAGGCTTATAAATATTGTCTTCAAATGAACCAACTTTGTTAGCTATGATCATAACAATCCATCCATATTGTATTTTGCCTTTCAAACAGCTCAAGTAATGCTTCTATTTGTAAATCAAATACATTACACCATTAACTTTGACATTTTTGAGCATAAGTTCAATTAAAAATATCTCAACCTGAGTTATATTTCTATGATTGGAATTATAGAGCAAAGAAGTCAAGAGGATCTTATGTGCCATACTCAATCTCACACTAGTGATTTTCGATGCCTTAACATTTTTCTTTTTTGGCAAATCGAGACCCTTTGTGATTTTCTTCCAAGTCTCCTTACCATCCCAATTATACTCTGAACCTATCACACCAAAACTCCTATACATTCCCAAATATTGTCCTAATTCATATGCAGAGGTTTAGTACTCAGTCCCTCGAATTTTATACCTATTATCCTCATCGATCTTTTAGGTAGAGAAAAACTCAAGAGTAGGGCTGTGATAAACCTTTGGAGAGGTTTCCATAAAGGGAAGATGGTTTTTAAGAGTTTTTGAATTTTCTTTTCAGCACCTAATTTAGTAAATCCAAATCCAAAGGTGTAAATGCAGCATGGGTGCCTTGTTTAATCAACTTATCACATCTTACATTAGCTGATAACTCATCAAAACAAAGTCCAAAATCAGGAGGATGAAGACTTACTCGAGGTATTCACTTAGGCGCATCCTTTTGTTGTCTAGTTCTCTTTGTACCTATGGCTCTTAATGAATTAGCCACATTCAGGTTTACTCTCCCTCGTTTAGCACCTCCTTTATTCCCCATAGAACTCATATTGAAGGAGTTTGAACACCAAATTAGGGATTTTTGGGAAAATTTATATTTTAGAGTTTAAAGGAAATTTGGAGAAAATTGAAGAAATTAGGGTAAAAAATTGATCCAAACACATACACACACAAAAATTCAAATTGGCCAAAAATGTAATTTCATAGAGGAAAATTTGAGAATGACAACGAGAGAAAAAATTAGGGTTCTAAAAATCTGAGAAAAATACATTTAAAGCCCTTTTATACCCCAAGTATTGGGCTAGGATACATCGTATAGAAGGCTTTCTATATGGGCATATGCTAGTCCAGTAGGTATTTTGGAAATTTTAACCAATTCAATACGGGCGTATGGAAAAAGGTCTATACGGGCATATTGATTGCTAAAATTCTGAAACATAATGATTTTAAGATTTTTCAAAAAAAATTATGCCATATATAATATGTTTACACTATAACTCATTAATGGTAATTTAATTAATCTATAAATTATCTTAAAATGAATTGATTCATTGAAATTGAACCAAATCCCTTTTTAAGTTCATTCATATAACAACACATAAAGCATGCTACATATACAAACACATCATATCATCAAAGAGATATATGTTTATCAAAATATTGGCATTCAGTCTTACCAAATAAAGAGGTTTAAGGTTAGATTATACCTGAGAGGCATCAATCATGCCTAATTCTCTTCAAATGTAGTAGAAAGCCTCCCTATCAAATAGTTTGGTGAAGATATCCACCAATTGACATTTTTTTATCAATGAACTCAAGTGCAATATGCCCTTTTGATGCATTATCTCTAAGGAAATAATGTCTTATGTCTATATGCATTGTCTTAGAATGATGAATGGGGTTCTTGGACAAATTTATGGCACTTGTGTTGTCACATTTAATAGGAATGCAATGCAATTCCATGCCATAATCCTCAAGTTGCATTTTCATCGAAAGAAGTTGAGTGCAACAATACCCAGCTGCTACATACTCCACTTCCGTGGTATAATACAATCGAATTTTTCTTTTTAGAAAATCCTGATACTAGCATGCCGCCTAAAAAATGACGTATACCACTTGTGCTTTTCCTATTGAGTTTACATTCTCCAAAGTTCGTATCCGAATAGCTAACCAAATCGAAAGATGGACCTTTTAGATACCATAACCCAAGATTTGATGTATCTATTAGGTATCTTAGGATCCTTTTGACACATGCAAGATGGGATTCCTTAAGATTCGATTGGAATCTAGCACACATGCATACACTAAATAAAATATTGGGCCTAGATGTAGTCAGGTAAAGTAATGAACCTATCATACTCCTATAGAGTTTAGGGTATACAGAGTTACCTTTAGCATTTGATTCCATCTTGACCACAGTGCTCATAGGGGTGTTGTGTGGCCTTTCCTCATCCATATAAAACTTCTGGAACAGCTTCTTAGCATATATTGATTGATGTATTAGGGTGCCATGCTCAAGTTATTTAATTTGCAAGCCCAAGAAGAAATTTAGCTCCCACATCATACTCATCTCGAATTCACCTTGCATACATTGAGAAAATTTCTTATAAAGCGATTCATGAGTAGCACCAAATATGATGTCATCAACATAAATTTGCACAATTAAAATATCTTGCTTTTGGTTAATTAAAAGTGCGGTGTCAACTTTTCCTTTACTAAAACCTTTTTCTATTAACAAGTTGCTCAACATCTCATACCAAGCTCTAGAAGCTTGTTTTAAACCATATAAAGCTTTTTTAAGTTTAAAAACATGGTTTGGTAATTTTGGATCTTCGAAATCGGGAGGTTGTTCAATATAATTTTCCTCTTGTATAAAACTATTCAAAAAGGCACTTTTGGCATCCATTTGAAAAATTTTAAAATAAGCAAAAGAAATTAACATTATAATTTGCTCAACTATAGCTACAAGAGCATAGGTTTCATCAAAATCAATACCTTCTTCTTGAGAATACCCTTTAGCTACTAGATGAGCTTTATTTCTTACCACTATGCTAGATTCTTTTAGCTTGTTCTGGAAGACCCATTTGGTTCCAATGATGGGATGATTCTTTGGCCTTAGTACTAGGGTCAAAACTTGGCTCCTCTCGAATTGATTGAGATCCTCTTGCATAGCTAGTGCCTAATGCTCATCTTCAATAACTTCTTCCACACATTTGGGCTCCATCAAAGACAAGAATGCAACATACTCACATGTATTATGAACTTATGACCTTGTCCTCACTCCTTGGCTAAGATCACCAATGGTTTGTGTCTCCTCGACTTCATTCCTTACCCTTCAGATGTTGAGTCTCCCTTTGTTGTGAAATAGCTTGAATCTCCATTTTTTTCATTGGATTGTACTTTCATTTCATCAACTATAGGCACCACATCTTTTTAGTTCATTGAATCTTCACTAGACTTTGGTTGCTCATGCCTCTTCTCCTCTAAGGTTAGGTCACCCATCATGTCTTCAATTGCTTCTACATATTCATCATTCCTTTCTACACACTTAGAGCAAATTCATAAAAAATAACATGAATGGATTCTTCAATTAGGAGTGTCCTCTTGTTGAAGACCCTATATGCCTTAGAATGACTAGAATAACCAAGGACAATTGATTCATCCGATATAGCATCAAAAATTTCCAAGTTATCTTTGCCATTATTATGCACATAGCACTTATAACCAAATGTATGAAAATATGAAATGTTGGCCTTTTTACATTTCCATAACTCATAAGGTGTTTTTTAGTATGGGAGTAATCATAGCCATATTAATGATGTAGCAAGAAGTGTTCACAACTTTGACCTAAAAATATCTAGGCAAATCATTTTTCACAAAGCATGGTCCTAGCCATTTCTACTAATGATCTATTTCTCCTCTCAACAACACCATTTTATTGAGGAGTCCTAGGTGTGGAAAAATTATGCTCAATGTAATATTTTTCAAAATCAAAATTTTCAAATTCGGTTCCCTGATCACTTTTTATGCATGTGATGGAATAACCTTTTTGATTTTGTAAAGAGTTTGCTAATGGCATGAATGTTCCAAATGCATCACTTTTATATGTAAGAAACAATATCCATGTGAAACATGAGAAATCATCAACAAGAACCAAATAATAGTGCTTATCGCAAAGGTTAGATGTTTTATCTCGACCAAAAAAATAAAGATGTAAAAGTTGCAATGATCTAGAAGTTGAAATCACATTTTTAGGTTTAAAGAACTTCTAAAGTGCTTGCCTGTAACACATGCATCTCAAACACTTTCATTTTTAAAAGTAATTTTGGGTAAACCTTTTACTAAATCCATTCTTGAAAGGTTGGATAAAACATCCATACTTGCATGGCCTAGTCTCTTATGCCATAAAGTAGGATCCTCATCCTTTGAGGAAAATTAGCAAAGATGTTTAGTTTCTTAATTTCTCGAGTCCGTCATGTACACAATGCCCTTGTGGTAACCAATGAATCTAATTTTGTTGGTTTTAATGTCAATGACTTCATAAATGTGTGAATCAAATGGGACTCTATAACCTTTGTCACATAACTTACTAACACTAAGCAAATTATGCCTCATGTTAAGTGAAAATAATACTTTAGAAATGGTAAATGAGACTCTATAACCTTTGTCACATAACTTACTAAAACTAATCAAATTATGCCTCATTTTATGTGAAAATAATACTTTAGAAATGATAAAATCATCATTACCTATTGTGCCAACTGCACAAATCTTACCTTTGGAGTTGTCACCGAAGCTCACATTTCCTCCATCTTTCTCTTCAAGCTTGAGAAACTTTTTATTATCTCCGATCATGTGCTATAAGCATCCACTATCAATCACCAATTTCTCTTGTTGGGATTTAATTATTGCTTACAAATACACAAAATCACAACCCTTTGATGGTACCCATTTTGTCATGGGTCCACTCAAGTTACTTCCACTTGATTGTTCATGAAATTCTAAGGAATTTCCTTGGAATCCTTAGGGATATCCATGCAACCCTTAGGAATCTATACCATTCTAATGGTATATAATCTACTAAGCCTTATAGGATAATTCCTTGGTGTGTGACCATGAAATTTATAATAATTGCATTTAATGTGCACTTTATGCATGAAATCCTTTTTATCATGAGATGTATTGGAAAATTTTTCTTTTTCTTCACTTTTGAAACTAATATTGATTTTGTCAAACATGTCTCTTTGAGACATTAAGATTTCATTTAGAACTTTGATCCCTATAGAAAACTTCTCAAAGAGTTTCTTGGAGTCTTTTAGTTCTTCTTCAATCTTAACCTTCTCTTCTTTGAGACTATCAAAAGATTGTTGTAAATCATTTAGGTGAGTCATGAGTTTTTATTTCTCAATTTCAAAAGATTTAGAGCTATTTCTCTTCTCAGGCTTAATTTTCAATTTATGCAAATCCTTTTTAAAAATTTTGTTTTCTTTCATGACTAAAACATAGTCCGCCATGAGTTCATCAAATGAACTTTGAAGTTCATCAAATGAGTAAGTTTGGGGGGTTACCCCATCATTTTCTTTAATGCTATCCTCTAGTGCCATCAAGCATAAGTTTACCTCTTCATCTATATCAAATGATTTATCATCACTAGAATCATTGCTTCCACTCCAAGTCGCATATGCTTTGTCCTTGCTTTTGTATGAGCACTTCTTCTCTTTACCATTCTTAGCCTTGTAGATATAACAATCTTGCCTAATGTGTCCACGCTTCTTGCACTCATAGTAAACAATGTCATTGCCTTTTCTTTATCATTCTTCTACTCCTTCTTCTTAAACTTGCCTTTGGATAAATATTTCTTGAATTTCTTTGCAAGCAAGGCTAGCTCATCATCATCTTCACTCTCATCACTTGGAGCTTCCTTCTTATAATGCTTCGCCTTGTGAGTGACTTTAAGTGTAGGAAGCTTCTTCTTTTTTGTGGAAGCACTAGGAATGCCTTTAAGCTCATTCTTGATTTGAGCTTTATCTCATATGTTAGGAGAGTGCCAATGAGATTCTCCATGGTCATTTCTTCAAAATCTGATGATGAGTCAATAACATCTACTTTGGAGCCATATTCGGCCAGAAGGCATCAAATTATCTTCACCACCATGTCTTTGTTGTTGAAGGTTTTGCTAAGACCTCTAAGCTCGTTCACTTTAGTAGTGAACCTTGTATACATACTTGAGATGCTCTCATTCTCCCTAAATTTGAAGTTTTCATAGCTAGCGAAGAGCATTATGAGCTTTGAGGACTTTACTTTGCTTGTTCCCTCGTGTATATCTCGAAGAATGTCCCATATCTACTTGGTCTATTCACAAGCTGAAACCCAGTTGAATTCTGTCTCATTGAGAGCAAAAAAGATAAGGTCGATTGTCTTATCATTTCTTTGAACCTTTTTCTTGATAGCTTGCATCCAATCCTTAGGATCAATCAATTCTCCATTAGTGTCATTTGAAATATAAGGACCCTTCTTTATAATCTCCCATAAGTCATACCTTTGAGAATGAATATGGAATCTCATGCAAACTTTCCACTAGCTGTAATTTGTGCCGCAAAATAGTGGTGGTAGAGTGGAGCAATAATCCTTTTAGAATGGTGTCTTGCTGGAATCACTAACACCTTCCATAATTAATCATTAGCTTACTAAATCGTAAGATTTAACAAATAAGAAAGCTTGGCTCTAATACCAATTGTTGTCCCAATAATCGACACTAAGGGGGGGGGGGGTGATGAATTGGTGTTTTGAAACTTTTTGGACTTTGCAAAATAACTTAT
The DNA here is from genome assembly GCA_948294925.1 of Codiaeum variegatum. Lineage (NCBI taxonomy): Eukaryota > Viridiplantae > Streptophyta > Magnoliopsida > Malpighiales > Euphorbiaceae > Codiaeum > Codiaeum variegatum. The sequence continues at coordinate 2,183 of CAOJBK012517627.1, read as the reverse complement.
CAAGTTTTAATATTTTAAAAGTCTTTTTCAATTAAGAGCACGTTATATAATAAAGAAAATGAACTAAGAACTTTATGTGTGTAAGCAAAATAGTTTCAAATCACCAATATAATATAAAAACAGAGTAAATAATCAAAGATAATAAATAAAGAGATAGGGAGAAGAAAATGCTCAATATTTATAATGGTTCAGTGTTCTTCTCCATGTCCACTCTATCAATCAACCAATTGAGGTCCCACTATCTTTAATCAAAGTTCCTAAGCTTTTAGTTCTCTAGGATTTCTCCCACGTACAATCAATGGAGCAAACAACTCCAAATACAAGTGTTTAAAGGTTTTACAATAGATTCAAGTTACAAACTTGATCACAATTTGCTAGGCTAAGCATTTTCAATGTGGAAACCTAGCTAAGGTTTTCTTGAATCAAATATTTACAATGAAGTATAAAGGGATTAAGAAAATAATGAAATAATAAGCTTTAAGAGCAATAGAATCAAGAAAAAAGGAGTAGGATGAAGGAAGTCATGAGTTGCGCAGCGGAAGTAAGAAAACCGTGAATTAGAAAGATTTGACTTTTTGGTTTTTAAAAATTTTGAAAAAAAAACTTAGTTTTGTTAAAAGTCTTTTAACAAAGTTGGTTTAGTTATTTTTGAAACTCTTTGAAAATTAACCTAAACCTTAGAATTAGGACCATAACCCAATAAAGGATTTTTCACCAATTTGTGTTTAGAAGACAATGAAAAAAATGAGATGTAGAAGCATTAAATATATCTCACCCTCCTTCGTTAACCTCCCCAAATGTGATGCCTCTAGATTGAGACACACCTAGCTTTTTCCAAAAGCTTGATCTCCTCTTCTCTTTAAAAAACTTGAACCCTCTCTCTTTGGTTGCCCAAAATTTTGCTTCTTGCTCCTCTACTTGAGATTAAGGGAAAGGTTTTGGACTTGCAAGGTCCTCCATACTCCTTCCTCAAAGAGTAATACTCCTTTCTAAAAGATTAATAAAAAAAGAGTTTGTGCTTAAAGAACTTTTATGCAAAACAAATTCCTTCTCTCTATTTAGTGTGAATTTTAAACTTTCTCTCTCTAACTCTTAGATATTTTCTCTCTCTAATCTAAGGAAGAAGATGATGAATAGTATCATCTCTAACTTATGTTAAGTGTCTTTGGCAAAAAGGGTATAACAACTTTACTTATACCAAACCTAGCTTTTCCTTAAATTAAGGAAAATATAGCCAATTTGTGTAGTTGACATTTTAACTATTTGACTAGTCAACAAGTCAACTAGATTAAATTGATAGTTAGTAGGAATTACTTTTAAACCTCAGTTAATCACATCTAATGTGGATTAAGCTAACATCTCATGTCAAGCTTAATTATTTTATTTGTTTATCCAAAATCATTTCTATTAGTCAGACTCATTTGTATCTCATACAAACTATGACATATTTGAATTAATCCTTTTAGGAATTAAACTTCAAGACATGCTAGAGTCTTTGTAAATTTAATTACAAGTTTAATTCAATCATCATTAACAATTAATTAAACTCTTTAACTAATCATTTATATGGTTCAAGCTATGAGAATTGCTATATAATGTGTGACTTACTAGGTTCATGCTCTAATTAGCAATGGGATGAAGAAAACTATTTTATTCCCACCAAGTATGTAATCCTCATTGCACACTTAGTCCCACTAGTTTTTTCAAGAACGCGCTTTGCACGTTACCAATGTGTCCCATTGTATATGTAATGTATAATTATTTAGCATTCTATAATTTTAAGTTTTAAAACTTAGATTATATTATATCATAGTGTAATGTATATTTAAAAAATTCATATATATATATATATATATATATATATATTTCTATTAAAACCTATCTAAATTAATTCTATTAATTTTATTACAATTGAATTTATATATATTCAGTAAGCATAAAAATGAAAGTAGTAAAATATTCATAAATATTTTAATTTTCAATTATTAAAACAAATTATATATATATATATATGTATATTGTCAGTTTTCCTATCTTTTTTTTAAAAAAAAGTTGGAGGGTTGACTAATGTCCAAATCAATTTTACCTCCTATGTTCTCTGAGAATCGAACCTGGAATATATATCTATAAACATTAGCTACATATCACTAGGCCACACCCCTCAAGGGTTCAATACTCATATC
>CAOJBK012517583.1:0-11427 GCA_948294925.1 Codiaeum variegatum | reverse complement strand
CAATCTTAACTAGGGTCATGGAATAGTCAAACCCTATATGCTAGATCATAGGACTTCTGTCCGATTCCACTTCTCGATAAACCTATTCCTACTAGAATCTCTTTCCGGTGAATCTTTATTGCCTTGGCCTAGGATTTATAAATTGAGAATAATTAGAAGTCATAGGAGTCCTTCCTTGTTTACCCAGGTTAATTATTCCTATCTTGGTTGAACACTTATCCCAACATACCACTGATTGTAGCCACCATATGCCATATACCAATACATGACTAGCATCGATATGTAAGCAATAACAAACTATAGCCACCAATATGCCAGATAAAATATGACCTCAAGTATAAGGATTATATGCACAATTACAATCTAAATGATAAGACATTGACCGGTGGATAAAAGCCATATGTCTATCTTCTAATGTCACTGTTCGACTTCTTCATCTCATGAGTGTCCACGTGTTGTCATAACATTACATGTCCGTAGCATGAGACTTACTACATCCATATCAATAAGTATCTCATAATTTTTATGAATGATAATAGAATTGACAGTCTATCTGGATTAATGGCGTTCCTACCAAAAATCCTATGATCGTGAACTTTCTTTAGAGTCTATGACAAAAAGAAATTATCTCTATATTCCTAAACTCTTTGAGAATATATTCTTTCACATAAGACTCAAGGAACATATATATGTCATATAATAAAATGAAGGTGATCATTTAAATGAAAACATATATATTAAAGCCAATGATGGATTAAGATTATAAATAAATATAGAAAGTATAAGCTCTAAGTCATACAACCCTAACATCTCATCCATACCAACCCCAAAACGAAGGACATGGTCAACGGGGTCCCAAAACCATATATATGCATTAAGAAAATGCCAATAAAGTTTCACACCCCTAAGAGTTTGTAAAGCAGACATACCAGACCTCCCGAGGTTAACCCTCTGCACTTTGGACAATTTCTGACACCATCCATGCATCACATGGCTGAAAAAATGTTCCATGTTAGAGAAAAGAAAAAGAATCTGAATTTTTTCTAAAATAATATTTTTCCCCAGTGATTTCTAACTCTGACATCACTTTCATATGGATATTTATAGTGCATGAAAAACGAAGCACAAAAACTAAGTTTGGAAGGTCGGGCATGCAAAATAAGGTAAAGCACACGCGTTGAAGGCAAAACGCATACGTTTTGGCCTTCACACAAGCGTCTAGGCGTTAATGCATGTGTGGAGGAATTGTGTGCATTTACCACATGTCAGCTCATGATTCATCCCCCAGAAATGATCCATTTTGATTCAATTTGTTTCCATTTTTCGTACAATTTTCAAAACCTGAAACATTTTTCCTTAAAAATTAGAAAATCACAAAAAAAATTGAACAGAATTTCAAAATTTTCCATAAAATTCAAACTTTGGTTCTAAGAATAAAGAATGATAAGAAGAGTTCATTTTTTACAAAAGCCCATAAACTGGGGTCCAAATACAGCCAAAGACAAACATCACTACATTTCATGCAACAGACTACATCAGGGATTGTCTTCAGATTTAATAGTTGCGTCCCCTCTTCCTCCTCGGGCTCTGGTGGTGCTCCATGACGCCTGATAAACCATTGCTCCCACTAGGCATCTCTCAGACTCATGGCAAATAGAGTGGTGCACAAGCTGAAAGCGCACCTTTGGAAGTTATCCACACTCTAGCTATAAACAAATCTTAGGACCTGTAAATAGAGACATAAATCAGAAGTTGTCTAAAAAATAAAGCATATGTCAAAACTACAAGTCAAAAAGCATATCATTTTTAGAAGATGGTTAAATTCCACCTTCAAGACTTCGGTCAGATAACCACGCATAAAATAATGTACTTGAGTCAAACCCTCTGCATCAGTGTAAGGCATATGATCAGTAGTCTACGACATAGAGTGGCATGACTGGCTGGAGCTAGCAAGAGTGTAAGATGAGAAAGCTCCCATTCCATATGAATTGGAGCTCTGATAAGGCACTGCCTGACTCATGATCCCAGCATGAGTCCTCTATCTAGCATTAGCATGGCCTCACTCTGGAACAAGTACATAATTCATATGAAGGGGAGCATACCATCCATCAGCCTACATGTCTAGAACTAGAGTATGAAACATTGGACAACTAAAAGTCCTCTCGAGCTCTCCCAACTCTCTAATAAGCCTAATAAGTAGCAAACAACTTCTCTCTCATCTTCAAGGGAGGGTCAGCTGGTACCACCTTATCAACTCCTGACTGGGCCATGACACGCTCTCCTAGAAAGAACTCCATTAGCTTAGTTGTCCTAGAAGTCTAATAAGTAGCAAAATACGCCTCTAGGTGATAGTGATACCCACAATGTCCCAACTAGCCTCCTGGATAGCAGCCCTCCGAAAAGACTTCCATACGACTTGAAATCATCAAAGCAGAGAATAAAAAATCTGCTAGATAGCACAAGGCGAAGACACTTGATCATTACCTGAGTCGTAGTTGCCAAGATGCGGTTGTAATCATAAAATCGAAAGGCTTCATGCTTATGGAGCCATGATTTTCTACACCACATCCTCCTAAGGGGAAAAGGAAGTGGGTCCCATAACGCAACCCTGGGGACAAGCTCACCAAAGTGGGAAAAAGCCCATAACCACAAAATAGACAAATAATTTAGCACAAATTGATAAAATTAGAAACAATGAATCATGAAGCAAAATACTGACCTCCCAAACAATGGCAGTCAAAGGAATGCCAGCTAAAGAAAGCATAGCTAGATTGCCCATGCCCCTGTACACTGTGGCTAGAGTGGCTCCAGCCCAGTCATACTCGCTAAGGTCATCCAAGTCCACTAGCTAGGCTGGAATCTTCAAAATAACATAGCCTGCCTCATCGTATAGGAAGATGGTCAACAGAATAAATAGAAGGCAGATTCAGGAACACTAGTCCATAGTGTAGTTATCAAACTACTGGCCCATCCGGTCAAAAATATCTAATAGAACCATCCTTTGAATCTTCCGCTGGCCACCAATAGGCAATCTCTCCTCTAATAAGCCTCTTAGCTCATGACGTTGTCTGGCTCTAGCATAAAAAACCACAGTGCGGCGCCGAGATCGTATCTCGTTTAGGCATGACCATTCAAAGGGGTTCAAGTTCATCTTCCTTATAGGTAAATGGAATGAATTAGTGGTTAGCCACCACCTCTCAACTAGGCTGAAAATAAAAAACCTATAACTATAACTAACCAATCGGGTTAGCATGAGACATTCTCTCTGCCACCTCAGTGGGGCATTCAAGAACTCAATCACCTTATTCAGGCAAGACCGACTGCCTCTCTGGCTAAATTGGCCATTCTATAGGTACGTATTCTATCCTTAGTACTTTTCAATTCCACTTATTTCTAACTTTATTTTGTTTTACAAAAAATAAAATATGAGAGGAAATAGTGCATGAAAAAAAGAAAGAAAAAAAAGATACAAAAAAAATAAAAGAGACATAAAAAATTCATATTAGGGGGAAGTCGAGTCAACTAACATGTGCCTATTGCCTCACCAGCAAATATGAGTTGAGAGGCATAGGTAACTGAACTTTGTCCATCATCAAGTGATCAGTAGGAACCCAGTCTGGTAGGGGTACCACTTCAGAATCAGATAACTTGGAAAATGCTTCAGGTATATCGTCGAGTAATTTGTCTACAGAAAAGTATATTGTAGATTATTCACCAAATCGTCAAGTGACGGAGTGTTAAAAGCTGGAATTGCTTCTCCTCCTAAAGATGCATTCAGTAATCCAGACAAATCTTCCTCCTCCTCGTCAGTAATCAAAACCGGTAACATCCAAAATCTTTTTCTCTAAACTAGAAAGGTAGAATAAGAGAATTTCCAGAGGAAATACTAAAGAAGTTGTAAGTTATGGATGAAAATGAAGACTCAAACATTATTTATTAGCAAAACCTTAAACTACAACATTAAATATGTTCACACTTAACAGTCACATCCTTACAAACATGATTGCTAAGGGGGGTAGCTGTGAACCCTCACTTTGGCACCATTGCATCCGATCCGTTAATACAAGCCTAATGGATCTGACCAGATTCAAATAAGTTTAGAAAGCCCTAAAAATGAATTAGACTGAATTAAACTAGACCCAGAAAACCAAAATGACAAGACGCATGTGCGAATGACTTCACACATGCGTCAAGTCCTTCACGCATATGTGAAGGCCCACACGAATGCGTGGAGTGTGTAACTCATATGCCTTTCAATTTTAAGGTTTTCTGACTTGTTTCTCTATAAATTTGACCCTTTAAAACAAACTCGGGTTCGAACCTTTTTCCCATTTTTTTCCATATTACAGAGCACTCTTACAAACACTCACCAGACATCAGTTTGTAAAATTTTACATCAATCCGAGCCTTCAGAACACAATTTTTAGACGACAGACACTACAGACACTCTAGTTTCAAACATTACAGATGATCAATTCAATCAATTAACGTTCAATCTAGTTCAGTCTACATAAGTTTAGACAATCAATCAACACTCTCTGAATATAAGAAAGACGCGTTCTAGCTTCATCAAACCGTTAGAACCTCCAGTTTCCAAACAACGCAAAAAGGTAAATATAGTATAGTATACTCTTTACCTCTGATCCGATTACTATTTTAAGACCTTTAATTCAGACCTAAGGCATGCTTTCCAAATCATTCATTTTAAGCTCTTTAATTCAGATTAAGCCAACATTCTATGAAAATCATTTTCATAATTAAAATAAACCAAATCCTAAATCTTTTCAGTACAACTCACAATCAAAATTCAATTTTTCATTAATCATGTTCAGAATTGATTAATGGCTTATACGGTTAATTGTTTTTATAAATCAAAAATCAATAAGATGCTGAACACCCAACTACCCACTGTTACCAGAACAACCTCTTGTAAGAAGGGAGAACGGCGTGGAGTTTGATTCCCATTCAAAGGGAAATGGTGGCAAGCCTTTCACGGCTTCAACTCTAAACTTTTTATTTTTTTTATTTTGTTTATATATTTATTTTCTTCTAGTTACATTATTTTATTGCTCATTTTCTATTGTGATGTTGCTTATTATATAATCCATTTATGTTTTACATGTTCTATTTGATGTATGGTTTTAGGGAATGTTTGCTCCTCTCAGGTCATAAGATTGGATGGGAGATCCCCTGATTTATCGATTTTCCTTGTATTAATTTTCATTGCTTTCTTTGGGGTGTTATGCCTTCTCTAGGGCCTGAAGTGAGCTATTGGAATGACCCCTAGCAAAATCACTTGTCTTTACCTCTTTATAGATGTCATTTGCATAACTGGAATGCTCATGCATTCATATGATATAAATGCTCTCGCATACATGAAGATCATTATTTTAACTGAACTTGCAAGATTATTTCGGCTCAAAATCTTGTTTTAATTAAAATGGTATAAAACTATTTTTATTAAAATGTTTTTCAGATCACGAACCCCCTTTGGTTCCAAAAATGACTAGCTTTCCCAATTGGGTAGAAAACTAAATATTTTCTAAAATGGAGTTAAATTTAAAAGGTTTCTTCATCACCTTAGAATAAAATTGACTTTTCTAAAGTGGGAACTCTAAACACTTCACACACAACATGCATTCTAACGGACACATATGGATGCATAAATATGGGAACCCGATCAACAATTAGTGATGCCTCGAAAGTGCAATCTGAAAGGTGTCCTCCTAGCCTTGTAAAAGAGTTTTATAGGCATACTCTTTGAGAGGAAATCCCGCATGCCTCTCAGGTGAGGCCTCACAACAATCATGCACTCAAATAAAACAATTCACCCCCTACACTTAAACCACACATTGTCCCTAATTTGTGTAAAAACAATAAAGAAGAGAGAGAGGGGAAGAGTACTGCCTTGAAATGGAAGGTGTCCAACCTTCCTTAATATTACAGTCCGAGCTAAATTAGGAAATTAAGTGCTGTAAGCTAATCAATATAATTTGGTCCTAAGAGGAATGAAATGGGATCTGATTAACTCATGATTATTAAAATATAACTACAAAAAATAAGAAGATTAATTAGTTCCTTATTAATGTAAACCTAACATGACATAATGACTTTGGTCTTTAAATTAAAATGGTACTCCCATTAATTTGGCAAATCCTACACTTCCAAATTGGAAATGAAGATTCCAATAGGGTGAATCTCTAATGGGTTGATCGAAATCTTGTAAGGAAAATAGCTCTTGTCCATCAATCACGTAAGCTACACATTATCTTTCTAAGGATTGATTCTTGAAAGTGAGCAACTCTTCCTCATCACAGCTCTTGTGAGATTCAATATAAGTGGCTCATAATGTGTCCAGTCTTAAGATACACTTTGTCTTTCTAAGTCTTTCATAGTAATTAAGTCAATCCCATTGGACCAACAAGTATGAGGATTTGAACATTATGTGGTTTAGGCACTCATTACCATTCTAAATACACAAAGTATCATATACTTGTAACATCACATTCTATACAATGTTTCAAGAAACACTTTCAAGAAATATTACACCAATGGAGAACTTAAACTTAATATTTCATTGGAAGATTTTTACGGTAATTATTAATTAGGTCTCACTTTGTTCATTATCCATTTTATTTCATGCATTTCATATATACATTAATAGTATAATGGAAAACTTAACATAGGTTTGATCATGGACTCTTAGACTCAATTCCTAGCCACAAAGAATGAGTGAGGTGTTTAGGGTTATCAAATTATAAACATACATTCAAGATCCTACTCTAAGATCTTGTAGCTCCCTCTTGGCATCTTCAAGGGTTGAACCCCCTCTTGTAGTTATATCTCCACATCATCTATGTGTACATATGTATCATTAGCATACCAAGGTGAGATTACATTACAGAGCTTGCCTAAAGGCTCAATGAATTTAATTAAAGCCTAAACTAGTAATTAACAATTAATTACAACCCACTACATATAATAAAAGAATATTATTACCTGCCAATTTCATCCATTCATAATGATTTTAGTCCATTATCAACCATACATGTCATACCAACACAACACCATAACGCATAACACTTATCTATTAAGTATTGTGTACTTTCAACCTTCATACTACTATACGATCATATGGTACTCTGCTATACGGACATATGCAAAGTAGATTATGGTCATACATAACCATTCTATATGGTCGTATGCTAATACAGAGAAACCAACATAATCAACTTACTAACATACGGTCATATAGCTTATGTCAATACAGCCGTATGCTAGTCCATAAATGTTTTTTTCCACATAAATTGGGTGGCTCTGATACCATTTAAAGGGAAAATATGAGTTGTACAGCGGAAGTAGAAAATTAAAATTTTTGGTTCAATTACAAGTTTCGATTTGAAAATTTATTAACTTATAAGAAACTTTAATTTCCATTAAAACCTTTGTTAAAACCTTTTTAATAAAATTTGGTTCAAGTGATTAAATCAAACTCTTTGATTAATCACCTGACCACCTTTTTTGTCCATATATGCCCAACAAGACTAGATCTTGCCAATTTGTGAAAAAACACATTATAACACAAAGAAGAGTAGAGATGTATCAAATACCTTTCTCCCTACTTCGTTGAGCTCCTCAATCGCGAAGCCTTTAGTTTTCTCACACCAAGCCTGAGCAAGTTTGAGATCCCCTTCACTTAATGCAAGACTTGATCCCTTTAACACTCGTAGTTGCCCTTTTTGTTTTAGGTTCAAGCCTCAACTCTAAGTTAGGGAATGAGTAAGTGTGTTTAAGTCTTGGACTCCATTAGCATAGGTAAAATCCTAGAACTATGATAAGGAGTATAAGAGAAGGTCCTTGAACAATTCAAAAGTCTCTCAAAATAAACTCAAAATCTGAAAATTTATTTTTGCTTTAGGTAATTTGACTTAAACATTACTTAGGAGAAAACAAATTTTGCCTTTTATATGGTGGAGTCTAAAGAGAACCTCCACTAACTTAATGAGCCACTACTTTTCTCCACTAACTATGACATTTTTCATAACCTAGTGATTTACATGAAAACACTTGTCATGACATGAGCTAGTGGAGTATGAGTTGGCATCACCTTTCTAGTTGGTGGAAAATTCCTAGACAATTAGATATCACATAACTAATCACTACTTCTAAGTCCAAGCCCATTTTTAAATTTAGTCCTTAATGTTTTGTATCTCATACAAAATAAACTAAATTGAAATACACTCCTTTGAAATGAACTTCAAGGCATGCTAGGGTCTTTGTGAATTTAATCACAAGTTAAATTTGATTATAATTAATAGTAAATTGAACATTTTGATTAAGTATTAAATATAATTTCCTTACATAATGCTTGCTTAATACATTATGGTATGTAAACTCACTAGCTTCATAACCTAGATAGCAATGAGATAAGGAAAAACACTTTCACCTTCATCTATATATAGAATTTTTAGCAGTGTATGCCCTAGAGCTTACACTCAACATGTGAATATAAAAGAAAACCTTTACTGGCTTAAGTATATATGTTCTTTAAGTGAAAATATTCTTTATATCGAACTTATACATGTCCCTTAAGTATTCTGTAAGGAATCTATTCACAAAAATTTTGAGAATATAAGTGACAGATTGCCCTTATAACAAATGCTTTAAAGAATGTTAATGGTCATAGATTATTAGTAGGGACACTAATAATTCGAAAGACCATTACCTTTATTATCATCTATGATGAGTATTGGATACTTGTTGTTATAGAGGTAGTGAGTCTCACACTACAGATATGTGATGTCATGATAACATGTCGACACTTATAAGATGAGTAAGTTGAACAGTGACGTTAGATGATAGATACATGGGTTATTACCTACTAGTCAATATCACATCATCTAGATCATGATTGTACATATAATCCTTATACTTGAGGTGACATGTTATCTGGCATATTGGGGGCTATGGTTTGTTACTACTTATTTATCAGTACTATTCATGTATTAGTATATGGCATGTGGTGACCATAATCAATGCTATGTTGGGATAAGTGTTTATCCAAGAAAGGATTCATTAACTTGGGTAACCAAGGAAGGAATCATATGACTTCTAGTTGTTCTTCATATGCAAATCCCTGGACAGGGTGGATAAGGTTCACTTGCAAGTGTTTCTAGTTGGAACTGGTTTATCGAGAACTCATACCGAATAGAAGTCATATGATATAGCACATAGGATTTGACTTCTTACATGACCCTAACTGAGATCAGGAATCAGTAATGAAGGGATTCGAGTGCTTGGTAATTATGATCTAAAGGTTCATGATTAAGTTAAGGATATGATATCCGACATTCATTTCTAATTGGGTAGTCACGATATGTTAAGCCAGACACCACTCACGACTTTTGGGACTAAGTATGGAATTAGGTTAACACACTTTGTGGGAAGAAAAGAGTTTTCTTTATCCCATTGCTAATTAGAACATGAATCTAGTAAGTCACATACCGAATGGTAATTACCATTAGCTTGTATGTATCATATTAATGATTAATTAAATAGTTTAATAAATTGTTAACAATGATAGAATTAAACATGTAATTAAATTTACAGGATGCTAGAATGTCTGGATGTTTAATTCATAAGAAGGAAAATTTCAATTAAGTCTTAATTTGTATGAGATACAAATGGGTATAACTAATTGAAATGCTTTTGGACTAATAAAAAAAATCAATTAAGCTTGACATGAAATGTTAACTTAATCTATATGAGATGTGATTGATTAAGATTTAAAGATAATTCCTACAAATTATTTACTTAATATAGTTGACTAATTGATTAGTCAATTAGTCAACTATCAACTAGAACAAGTAACCATAATTTTCCTAACATAGTTCCTTAATTTAAGGAAAAGTGGTTGGAGAAGGTATGTGCATAAATAGGTGAGTGTATCATCTTTTTTCCAAAGACTCTCACTCACACTCAATTATAAGATGAAGGAGAAACTATTCATCATCTTCTCTAGTGAGTTAGAGAGAGAAAGCTTCTAATTCACACAAAATTGAGTGAGGAAGTTTGATTTGAAGAGCATTTCCTCAAATACAAACTTATCTTCAATTAACCCTTGGGAAGGGAGTGTGGAGTAGCTTCAATTCCAAAGCCATCCTCAAGTCCCAAATTCTCAAGTAAAGGAGCAGGAATCAAGCATTTGTGCAACCAATGAGAAGAGATTCAAGCTTCTTAAAGAGAATTGGAGAATAAACTTTTGGGAAAAGCTAAGTATGTCGCAAGATAGATGTTTCACATTTAAGGTGCTTAACGAAGGAGGACGAGAGGTATTTTTGCTTCTAACCTTTCTTTGTTCAACTTGTGTTTTGCACACAATTGGTGAGATTATCCATGGTTGAAGTTATGGGTCCTTGTATAGGTTTAGTCATTAGTCAAAGAGTTTGATAAATATCTAAACCCTCTACATCAAAAGAGTTTTGACATAGAATTAATTTTCAAAGTGTTTGAAATATCAAATGATTTTGCCAAAAGAGTTTTGACAAAATGTATTTACGAAACCCTAAGTTAGGGCAAAGATTCAAAGAGTTTGAAATATTGTCTAACCTAGTTTTGTTAAAAGAGTTTAAAAAAGTTTAGTTTTTAAAAAAATATTGAAAACCGAAATGCAAATCCTTTCACAGGATTTGCCTTTCCCTATTAAATCCCTTCCGTTGTGTGGCTCTTTAATTTCACCCTTCAAGTGGTGTCAAAGCCAGCCAATTTGTTATATAAAGCCATGGTTATGTTGGTGTGTTAATTTGAATGATTTGCTGTGAAAACCTTTGTCACAGTCTGAAGGGCGAATACGGAGTCACGCAGCGAAAGACATAATTGCTGTCCAAAATTGGACAGTAATACTGTATAAACAGTAACCCTTTCATTTTTTTTAATAAACATTTTCCATGCCAAAACAATTTTGACATGGTTTGGTCTAGATATTCATTAAACTCTTTAACAAATAAATAAACCTAAAATGGACCCATATTCAACATCAAAGATCTATCCAATTATTGTACAAAAACACAATAGAAATGAAGAAGGGTTAGAACGTATGAAATACCTCAACTCCCTCCTTTATTTAGCTCCTCAAGTACGAAGCCTCTAGTTCAACTAACACCGAAGCTATCCCTTGGCTTGTGTCTCTTTTCCTCGTTGAAGAAACTTGAACCTTCTCTTGGTTGCCCAATTTGTTGGTTCTTGCTTCTTGCTTGAGAACTTGAGACCTTAGGGATTTGTTTGGACTTTGATGAAAGCACACACTCCTTTTCAAAGGATATGGAAGAAGAGATTATGGATTAAGAACTCTTCTTGAAAAATAAACTCTTTCTCTCAAAGATTGTGTGTTGATTTGAACTTTCTCTCTCTAACTCTTAGAGAGCTTCT
>CAOJBK012516932.1:0-15101 GCA_948294925.1 Codiaeum variegatum | reverse complement strand
CCATCCATGAAGCTTTTGATAAGGGTTTTATTACTCTTCCACATATATCTACTTATCTTCAAATCGCAAACATTATCACCAAACCTCTTAGTCGCAACCGTCATCAGTTTTTTGTTAGCAAATTGATGCTGCTTGATTCACCAGCATCAATTTGAGGGGGGAGGGGGGGTGTCAATGACAGTTGTAAGTCAATGATAGTTGTAAATATCCTTGTAATTACTTGTAATATTTTGTTACTGCACTATTCTTGGGATATGCATGCTGTATTTTTGGGATTGATTATGGGAGATAATGTTGTAATTATGAGGCACAAATCATGGGATTTGCATGCTGTAAATATGAGATTTTATCTTCTGTATATGGCCTATATAATGAAGGGAGAGCTCAAAGTTTTGGGGATCCAAACATTCGTAAAAGATTTATGTTTTCTTTATTTGAGTTTTGATAAATTATGTTCTTACATACGTGGATTATAATGGGTAGCTATTTACTGGTCCAACCATGGACACTAGAGTTTGATACTAGCGAGACCCAAGCAAAATCAGTTATGGGATGGATTCAGTTGCCTGGTATGCCATTGCAGTATTATCATAAAAAGATTTTACGTATCCTAGGGGAGTTAATGGGGAAGGTGAGAAAGATTGATTATAATATTGAATGTGCTCCCGTGGCAAGTTTGCTAGAATTACAGTTGATATTGATTTGTAAAAGCTTTTAATTTTCCACATTATTCTTGATGGTAGAAAACAACCTATTGAGTATGAGAGCCCGCCAAGGATATGTTATGAGTGTGGCACTTATGGTCACTTGTAAGAAGACTATCCTATGAATGTTAGTGGTAATACAAAAGTGATTCCTCATCCTCCTAAGGAATCTATAATAGTGGTTGTGGCATCTAATAAAAATTCATACTTTGCGCCTTGGATGGTGGTTTCCAAAAGGTTTTGACCTACAAAAGGTTTGGCTAAAAATGATGAAGATTCTGATAGGTGAATGAAGGATAAGTATGATGTCACAACAAACTCCGTGCTTTGGTTGAGTTAGAGGAGGAGGATACAGAAAATGTTGACCCCAATAAAGCCTTTGATCATGCGGTGATGGGTCCTACCATGAAATACTTGTTGACAGGTAAAAATATTCGAGCTCCTAAAGAAAGGCTAAAGGGGACAATATCATTGAAGGGAACATAGAAAAGGCCCACAACGCTAATACAAGCAATGTTCAAAAGAGTAACCCACAAAGACCAAGCAAGCAAGTGTTGTTCGATGTTACCCGAAATCATATTGTGGCTCCTAGAAGAACTACACTCAACCGTAATAATCACTCAGTTGTGGTTGTGAATTCCTCTAACTAGTAAAATAAAAAGAATTCTCCCTAATCCTTACCGTTACATAATGATGCTATAGCAAGTACTTCTAGGGCTATGGTTGGGGACGGTAATAATGTGAAGCAGAAACCCCAAGATATTTGGAGGTTGATGATCCAAACTTTGTGGAGTCTGATGGTGATTTGAAGGTTCAGAAGAAGAGAGGTTCTCAGATTCATAAGAGATTGACAGTCTAATTCAGGAAGATGAGGAGGCTATTAAGGACTCTTTTTGTCACATCCCCCAACCGGAGATATGACGGTCCTAGGGCATGGGTAGGCTTAAGGCCACCAAACGCCTGTAGAATCGCAATTCTAAGTCTTAACCAGGACAAAGATATCGATTATCACATAAAGACTGCACATATTAGAAATTTTTAGACTTTTACAGGAAATTCGACGGAGTTCTGCCTAAAATTGAGACTAGCTCCCTGAAACAAAAATAGAATATAACACTTCTAAAGTCATTTCCAAAGCAATATCAACACATATGACCCCTCCTGGTTCCCCAAAACATCATACCACGCCACATCATAAAACATATCATATACAAATACAAGTCAAATTCTATCTTTTTGGATACTACGAAGCATTTTAGATCATACTACACAAATATATACATAAGGAAATGTATTCTATATTACATGCTTCTGGTAAAGAATATGTAACCAAGAAGCTCAAGTGTCTCTAGGTCAGTCCTCACCAACCCTAGCTCCTTAAATCATCAGAAATAAAGATGTAAGCTTTCATCTCAGTGAGTTTATGCATATGTCAAACTAGTGGAATATGATATCAATATCATGTGTAATAAAATATAAGGCTATAAATAAGCAATATAGGCTAAAAATAAAATCAAATGTTTCATATGAATATAACTCAAACATATAATAGAACGTCAATATGGGTGGGTTACATACGCCATCCTCATAGTTCCGTAACAGAACAGTCACAAAAAAAACCGTAAAATAGGTGAGGGAATCATGTCACCTCGAATACATATACCTGGCTGAGCATACGGCAAAAGTATTTAGTAGGACACTAATAAATCTGACTGTATCAGTTCAGTCACTTGTGCACAAGCCTAATAGTATAAATCCCCATTAGTATAGGTGTTTTGCAATGTACATATTGATAATGTCAAATCAATAACTTAATGGCTCAAATAGCTTAAATAGCTAAGGTAACAATTTAAATTTTAATAAACAGTTTAATAGTTCAACACAATGAAATGTGATACCGATTAAATAATCTCAATGAGATTTAAGAAATATAATAATAAGGTTAATAGGTATAGAAATGTCAAATAATAAGGCTTTTAGTTAGATTGTCAAAACCATACCATGTTGTAATTTTAGTCATTTTGCATTAACAAAACACATAAACTCAGCTCTTAAATTTCAACTTGCTCAAATAAGCTTTTCGATCCTTAATTCTAACTCGCTGATCCTATTGACCTACGAACGAATTTACTAGAAATTACTATATAATCGATGTTTAATTATTAAAATATTTTTAATTAGAATAAAAATATAATTCTAAGATAAAAAAAATTCTAATAAATATTCAAATAGTCGTATGTAAAAAAAATCAATTAATAATCAATTAAAATACGGTAATAATCGACTAATAACTTATTATTCCTCGATTATTCACCGGCGTCAGTTTTTTATAAAATCGGTATCAATAGAGCTACAATAGAATAACAAACGCAAATTTAATTTTTCGGAAATTTTTCTATGGCGTTTCGATAGAAAATTATATCGATTATTACAATAAAAAATTAATAAATTTGAAAATAGGATAGTTTAGAATGGTTTTCATAATTCATAAAAAATTAGTTTTATGAAAACTTATAAAATAAGAAGTACAATTTTTCTATGGCGTTTCGATAGAAAATTATATCGATTATTACAATAGAAAATTAGTAAATTTAAAAATAGGATAATTTAGAACAGTCTCTATAATTCATAAAAACTTAATTTTATAAGAGCTTATAAAATAAAAAGTACAATAATATCAAAATCTCTAAAAATAGATATAAGAATTATTCAAAATAATTCGTTAAAGTTAATTAATTTTTATTTTCCTTTCGCACCCTTAGCCTATTCTTCTCTGTGTTCGTGTTGTGAGAATGGTAATTCATTCTCTATTAACACATATATATATATGGCAATGATGCCGACTAACTTTTGTCCTCTCTTCCCCCTATTTTTCTTTTAATTTTACTTTATTATTATTATTATAATTATTATATTATATTATAAAATTTTATTAAAATCTCACTTAATTAATTTTTAAAAATTCATTAAAATCATTTATTAACAAATCTTATTCTATTTAATTATCGAAATATTATCGACCGAAATATATATATTTTATGTGCCGTTAATGATTTAATAAATTTAAAATATCAAATTTTAGAATATTATACTTTTACTTAGGACTGATGTCCTTCCTTTTTTTCTTTATATATTTATCAATGAATATGTTACTATAGAATTGTTAAGGGGTTTCTTCCCCAGAATTCCGAAGAAAGTTGAAGTGTTTTGCTCGTAATAATAATGTTGAGCTCGTGGCTCTTTTTGAGCCAAGAGTAAGTGGGGTTGTGGCAGACAAAGTTATTGAAAAAAGTGGCTTTGTATTCTCTCATCGGGTAGAGACCGTGGGATTTTTCAGAGGGATTTGGATTCTTTGAAATAATGCCTTTTCTGTTCAAGTACTGGAGAATCATTACCAGTTCATTAACATGAAAGTCTAGGATAGCAGGGGGATGAATGGATATTTACTGCAATTTATGGTAGCCCTAACCATACTATGAGAAGGAGTTTATGGGATCATCTCCATAGGATTGCTAAGTCAATTAACCTCTCTTGGCTTGTGGGAGGAGATTTTAATGCTCTTCTGCATTTGGGAGATAAAAGAGGAAGCTCAAAAAAATATGCTGGTACTTATAAGTTATTCCAGGAATGGGTCCAAATGAATGCCTGGTATGAGTTAGAGGTTAAAGGTCCAAAATTTACCTAGGTTAGGGGCAATTTGATGGAATGATTGGATAGGTCGATTTGCAATATTGAATGGTACCTGAAATTCCAATATGCTATTGAGGTTCATTTACAAAGATTAGCTTCATATCATCAACCAATCCCTATTCAATTCTCTACTAAGAAGACATTGAGGTTTTTCGCAATCTGACTATCACACCAAGGCTTTACTGATGTGGTGAAAGATGCTTGGCAAGAAGGATTAAATTTTGCAGAACCTACTACTATTTTTTCTAATAAAGCAACGACTTGGATTTTTGGCAACATTTTTCAAAGGAAAGCTAGATTGCTTACCCATTAATAGGGAATCGAATGAGCTCTCGAGCTTCATAACTTGAACCATTTGATAGCCTTAGAGAAATAATTAAATGCTGAGTTAGAGGAGGTTCTCAGTCAGGAGGAAACTTTTTGGTTCCTAAAATCCAGGCATGAATGGATTGAATACGGCGATAGAAATATGAAATTCTTTCACCAACAAACTATTCAGAGAAGGAAGAAGCAAAGGATTAATATGATTAAAAATGATATGGGAGAGGAGATCATGGAAGCATATAAAATTATTGAGCATGCCATTGATTTTTAACATAAATTATACAATGATGATGAGGTTTGGCGTCCTTTTTTTACTTTTGCTCAGTTGTTTACCAATGTTTCTAATAATCAGATGCAATTGCTTGTTTGGCCTGTTGACATGGAGGAGGTGTGACTCGTTGTTTTTAGCATAAAGCCTATGAAGGTCCCTGGTTTTGATGGGCTAAATCCTCTATTTTTTCAATCATAGTGGGAAGTTGTCAAGCATTCAGTGTATGATGTTATGAATCAAGCCATGGAGAGTGGTGGAATTCCTAAGGAGCAAAACAGAACTTTATTGGTTTTGATTCCTAAAAGTGAAAATCCTACAATGATGAAGATGTTCAGGCCGATAAGTCTTTGTACGGTGATTTACAAAATTGTTGTAAAGGTTTTGGTGAATCATCTCAAACTTATCTTGCCCAAGAGGTTATCCACACTATGACAGAAGAAAGGGAATAGATGATTTATGGCTATGAAAATTGACCTGGAGAAAGCCTATGACCTTTTAAATTGGAATTTCATTCACAAGATGTTGGAGGAAATGGGCCTTCCTATTAAGCTTATTCATTTAATTATGGATTGCATCACATCTCATGTGTACCAATTATCTTAGAATGGCCATTAGTCTAGTGATTTTATTCCTAGGTGGGGTGTTCGAAAAGGAGACCCGCTATCTCCCTACATTTTTGCTATTTGTATAGATAAGCTTTCTCATTTTATTCAAATGGCTGTCAGTTCGAAGTAATGGAAGCCATTAAAGTTAGGTCGATATGGTGTTGAGATTTTCGCATCTGATGTTTGTTGAGGACTTGCTTTTGTTGGCTGAAGCAACATCGTCTCAAGTTGCAGTGGTTAAGAGAGTTTTGGAGAATTTCTCGGTGTGTTCTGGCCAATTGGTGAGCAACACTAAATCCCTTGTTTACTTTTCAAATAATGTTTCAAGTGACATGGATAAGCAGTTGAGCAATGAGTTAAACATACCTTTTACTGATGATTTGGGAAAGTACTTGGGTGTGCCTCTCTTACATTCTCGTGTGGGTTGTGCTACTCATAGAGGCCTTGTGGATAAGGTGGAGCAAAAATTGTCTAGCTGGAATGGGTTGAATCTGTCAATGGCAGGTCGGTTAACTCTAGTTAATTCAGTGTTACAGTCTATTCCACTATACACTATGCAGACCATGAAACTTTCAGTGTTCATTAGTGAGAAAATTGAACAAATAAGTTATAATTTCCTTTGGGGTTTGACTAAAGATGTGAGAAAGATGAGTTTGGTTAACTGGTAATCGGTTTGCCAACTTAAAAATAAAGGTGGGCTTAGAGTGAAGAACCTTAAGGCTATAAATTAGAGTTTTTATTATGAAGCTAATTTGGGGAATGTTGTCAAATCCTGGTCAGCTTTGGGTTCATGTTCTAAGTGGTAAATATGGTGTTAATTTTGAGGACTTGCCTAATTCGATTAATACCAATAGAGGCTCTCACCTGTGAAGGAAATTAGGTAAAGTATTGAATGTGGCCATTAATAATATATGCTAGAGAATCGGGGATGGTAATAAGGTTCAGTTTTGGTTGGACTCTTAGGTACAGCCTGGTCATAATTTAGAAGAGGTGGTAAGAAATTATGTGCCTTCTTCTATTCGAAACCTTCATGTTACTGAGTTCATGGATTCTTTAGGTAACTGGAATTGGAGCATGTTTCATCGCTTCAATCCCACTGATGTAGTGCTCAAAATTGCAGGAATTAAGCCCCCTGCTGATAGAGATGATGAGGATGTATTTTACTAGCCATGGTGTAGAAGTGGCAAATTGACTTCTAAATCAGCATATGAGCTTATTACTGCTTAAAATGGTTAGAAAAAGATAAAAAGTGGGAGCTAGATTGGCATTTTTAAGGTCTAAAGAGAACTCGTATTTTCTTATGGCATGTTTTACATGGTAGATTGCCATGTAACCTTAAGCTTTTTAAAAGACATGTTATTCCTTATGCAAGTTGTGGGTGTTGCCATTGTGGAGTTGAGGATTTGAGTCATGCTCTAAGAGATTTCCTAATGGTAAGGGAGGTTTGGAAATAAATTATGCCTCATAACCATCTTGCTAGTTTTTTTGCTGCAAACTTTGAGTCATGGCTGCTGAACAACCTTTCTAATGTTTCTGTGACATGAATGATTTGGAATGGTGAGTTGTTTTCGTTGTGGCCTTATCTTGCATTTGGTTTTATAGAAATCAAGAAATTTTTATAGGGAAATTGTGGAGAGGGTTGAATAGATTGTCCTTAATTATTGATAGAGCTTTAGAATTTCTATCTTTATGCCTTTCCATGACAAGTCCAATGAAGTGTAGGGAAGAGACATGGCTTAATTGGTACCCTCCAAAATGTGAAGTTGTTAAACTAAATTCGGATGGGTCGGTCATCTCTTTTATTGAAAATTTAGATGCAGGATGTTTAATTAGAGACTAGAAAGGTAATTGGTTGGGTGGTTATATTGCTAACATGGGTTCATGTTCCATTACAAGGGCAGAGCTGTGGGAAGTATATTATGGCTTGATTCTTGTGTGGGATTTGGGTTTTAGAGAGGTAGAGGTTGAGTTGGATAACAAATGTGTTGTGTCTATTTCAAAGGGAGAGTGTTGTGGCATTATAGTTTTTGTAAGCTTAGTAAAGAATATTCAAGATTTGATGAGAAGATAATGGAGTTTATCCCTTAAGCATGTGTATAGTGAATCAAATTTTGTTACAGGTACTACGACACTTAAAGCTCATGCTGTTGGTGTTATTGGCATTCAATTCCTGACTAGTCCACCTCTTGAGGTCATTCCATGGCTGGTTCATGACACAACTGGTGTTGCTCATTTGAGGAGAGTTTAGTTTAAAGCTTTGGCTTCCTTTCTTGTACCCAAAGAAAAGAAAACTTATTGTCGATATGCGATCAGTAAACGGTAAAATAGAATTAAAGTAATGTAATTAACATTATAACTAAGTCCAAATCTATTTGATAATTTTGACTTAAAAATTTTAAATAATTAAAAATTATTTGGGCAAATCCAACAAGTTTTTAAATCAATATCTTTCTGTATTTTAGGGACAATAGATTAATTTCTTCATCTCCAATCGTCTCTTAAAATTTACTTTTTATTTATAATTTTTTAAAAACTATATTCTCTTTTCTTAAATTTGAGGAAAGAGAAAATGACTTTTAAATATTTTTTCTTTATTTTTTCTCTTTAAAGTTATATTTCACATTCCTTAAATTTCATATTTTTCTTAATTATAAACAATTCCAACATTTGACATTCACTCAATCCAAACGACATGTTAGTTTCATATAACATTTATCTAATAAGATAATAGGAATTATTAAGCCCAACCTCGATTTCAGGAGGGTTTAGTTAGAAGCGCTCTCTCTCCCCCCCAAAAGTACACAACCGTCTTCTCTACTCTTGGTGTGGTTGCCGGCCATTTCCGACCGGTGACCATCTCCATCCTTTCTTTTCATCAGTTTTTCTTTTTTTTTTTTTTAATTTCTTTTGAGTTTTTAGTCTTATCTTCTATAGATCTGGAATTTTCTTCCCTTAAAATGGGGTTATTTTGAATTTATTAGTTTCAAATCCATAGAAACACTTAGATCTACAAGTTTGTTGAGATAATAATCGCACATAGAAAAATTACAAAAACATATATGGGTATATAATGCTTAAATAGTTTTTCTTTATTTTTCTCTTTAAAGTTATATTTCACATTCCTTAAATTTCATATTTTTAGAATTGTAAACAATCCCAACACTTGACATTGCCTCAATCCAAATGACCAGTTAGTTTCATATAACATTTATCTAATAAGATAATTGGTATTATTAAGCCCAACCTCGATTTCAGGAGGGTTTAATTAGAAGCAATTTCTAAAATATTCTGTGTTATTGTCCTATAATGAGTTTCTTCAATTGTATTTCTATTTGATAATGGAATTGATTTCAGTTCTTGCCCGTAGTGGGTTTCTTCAAATATTTCACCTGATAATGTATTTCAATTGTGTTTCTCCCGATAATGGGGTTGATTTCAATTCTTATCCCGTAGTGGGTTTTCTTCAAATATTTTTTGATCGTGTTGGCATTCAGTTGTATCACTCAATCTATACCATAAATTTGCAAGTGTCAATTAGGCTTAATCAAAAATTGTTTCTAAAGAGTTGCCACTTGAGGGGAGCGGTTAAGATAATAATTCCACATTGAAAAATTACAAAAACATACATGAATATATAATGCTCATACCTAATTGGTTAGTTCTAACATTTTAACCATGCATGAGTCTAAAAATTATTACCCATTCTCAAATTCTCACAAAGTTCTATTGATTTGAAAGCTAATATTTGAATTTCCAAGCTCTAATAGTTGAATGATGATGAATCTTCACTCTAGTTAGATCTTGGTATTCTAGAAGTTGCTCTGGATGGTTTGAGTTTGGAGAACGGAAAGCAACGACATCAACTCGAATAGTAATGAATCAAAGCTGATTTTCACTGTTATTTTTTATTAGTTTCATATTTAGGAACTTGTAATTGGGTGGCACAAATAGTCGCTATAAAGCCCTTTCCTAATCATCAAATTGTTTGATGACTGAAATTGTATTTAGTTAAAGAGCCAGTTTCTTACTCAATATCCAATTGTGATTTTATTTTTACCATGAATAGAAAACTATTTTTTGTTAAAAAAAAAAAAATTAAGCCCAACCTCTCGCATATAAGGCAATGTTACTTATAGATTGGCTAAAAAAAATGTTACTTACTAATACAATCTTACATAATAAACAAACATTTAATATTGATTATATGACAAGTGGCGTTTAACCAATACAACCAAGAATTAAAATTAAAATAATGTCTTGCTGAGCTATAACTAGAAATTGCTTACCAAGCAAAAGAATTGGCCAACTCTCTTCTTGCGCGTTTCAATGTTCCTAATATCTTGACATTTTGTTCACTCCACATGACTATTAGTGAAACTTGCCATTTATCTTAAACTCACTCCATTCTAAAATAAATGGTTATTACGCTTATCAATTATAAATTTTGACATTCGATTATTTTCAAAATACATAAGTAAAAAATTATTAAAACAATAATATTGTGAAAGTATTTTTTGAGACGAACGTGTTTATATATGTTTTATTCTATGATTTAAAATAATTTTTTTATAAATTGATTTTTGAAATATTGGCATGAAAAATAAAACGACCACTTATTTGATAATTGAGAGAGTAAAATACTAGATCATGATCAACTACTTTATATGTGTATATCTTTTAAAATTTTTTCCGTTAAGGTTATTTCAATATTGAGTCTGTTTCGCATAACTAACAAAAAATTGAAAAACCGGTTAAAAGTTAAAATGATATTAACCAAAATCTGCTAAACTAGCTAATTGAATTAAAAATATTTAATAAAATTAATTATTTTTTAAATAAAAGTTGGAATCAAACTCCATATTATTAAATTTAAAAAAATAGAAATTTAGAATAAAGAGAAGTAAATAAGACTCTACGAAATACAAGTAATAAAAAGCAACAAAGAAAAGCTAAAAAGTAAATTTTAATGGCTTATTCTTAATCTGTTATGGCCAAGAATAATAAGTAATTGGAACATCAACATATCTATTTTTTTTCTTGTTTTGAACTGTGATCTACACTACATCTTCTTTGTCTGAATGATCCTGCAAATGTTCGTTATAAGTATAATCAGTTAAAGCATAAGTAACATTTAGAGGAACAATATCTTTTGGCTCATCAAACAACTTTGTCCAAGATTTATTATCAGATTTAAAAAAAGTCATTGCCAGCGGATTGTCTTCAGTTGATGACTCAGAAGCTACACTTTTACCCTTGTCAGCCTTAGAATGCCTAGAGGAACCATTAAACATTAAAACAACTTCTTGAGTGTCAGTTTGAGCATCGAGATGTGGAATACCCAAATCTCTAGGAGTGTTTGGTACATCATTTTTAGAAACCACATCACCAACCTCCTCATTATTGTACATCTGATGTCCTTCCGTATTGATAGCAGCAAAAGCACTAAAAATATTAGTTAATGAAACAGTAAGTTGTTCCTTCCTTGACGTCCATCGAGTCAACGATTTAACAAAGGTTTAATAAAATTAGTTGTCTAAATAGTTAAAACATGCAAAATGATTTAAAATGCATTGATATTATTATTTTTGACGTTGATATATAAATTTCTAAAATGAAAAATGATCCATGAAATAAATACATATATATGTTTATTCACATATAATTTTTTATTGTCAAACAAAAATCTTGAATAAGTTTATATATATGGATAATTGCTAAGAAAATACTAAAATTTGAAGAATGAGTATACATATAACATGACAAACAAAAGAAAGGTAAAAGAATTTGACTTATGGTCCTTTTGGAAGTAGAAACTTTGGTTTTTGCACAATGAGACATTGGACATGAGAACCTAATTAAGTAGAATAATAACTTAATTAATAATTTTTTAACTCAAATTAGGACAAATTTTTAATTTAATTACAAATAAAATCATAACTACTCCCTTTGAAAATCATGAAGCAAACAAGAAGCTCAAAGTTAATTCATTGATTTATTTTGCATAAAATGCGGTTTGATCACATGTGAATATATAAAATGAAGTTAATGTCAAGACATAATATAAATAATTATAACATTCAAATTCAAATATTTTGACTCCACTCTCATCATTTAGTGATTAAATGCATTTTTACATTATAATTAAGAAATAAATTTTAAATAAAACAATCTCTTTCTAATTATTTGTAAATAAACATTTTTTTTTTAATTTAAGGTACTTTTTTGCTCGCTCGACTTTTGTTAAACTGAAATTATTTTTACTGATTAAAATTAATTTTTACTGAACTTAATTATTTTTTACTGATTAAAACTGATTTTTATTGAACTTATTTTTTTTAACTGATTTTTACTAATGAAAATTGATTTTACTGATTAAACTGATTTTTGTTTAGTATTTATTTTTTAAGGTGAACAGAATCTAATTGAATAAAATTCTAGTTACAATTTCTATTGTGTTTTTATAAAATTATTTGGTTTTTATAAAAAGTATACATGAATATATAAGAAAAAAATGTAAAAATAGTGTTTCTATATTGAATGTATTAAATAATTATTTCAAACTTATTTTATTTAGGAAATTTTTGTTTTTTACCAAACAATTATGCTAATGATCTCATTTTAATTATTATAATTAGTTTGACATTCCTATAAGAATCCTTTGCAATTGGCAATTTTTATGAAATTAAGAAAAGCAACCATGTAGCCTAGCTATGTAGAATCCATGTTCTATTCTATAAGATATTGCCTAGCTAAATTTGTTTGCACGTGAGCTATAGCTAGTCATTTTAATTTAAATTTTATTAATTAACTCTTAATCTTATCTTATTATTTTTTTAATTATCTTAATCTTATCTTATTAATCCTTTACCTGATGTCATATTTACCTCATTATTGTCTTCATTCTCAAATAAATAATTGTTTTATTTTTCATGCCAACGTTTCAAAAATTAATTTATAAAAAAAATATTTTAAATCATAGTGTAAAACATATATCAATACATTCGTATTAAAAAATATTTTCACAAAATTATTTTTTTATAATTTTTTACTTATATATTTTAAAAATAATCGAAAGTCAAAATTTATCATTGATAAGTATAATGACCATTTATTAATGGGAATAGAATAATTAATAATTAATTGGTAACATTTTCTCAATATTTTTTTCACCAATTCCATTTAGCACAATCCATTTTACATAGCTCTAATCATTTGTGTTTTGGGAGTATACCATTATGTATGAGGAAATTATTTATTATATTTACATCAGAAAATAAATTTTAAAAAAAAAACATTTTTAAATTCACCTACTTTTATATTCACTATATTCTTATTTTCTTTGGCAAAAAAACATTATATTCTTATTTAATTTATTCCATTATTCCATTTTTTTTAGTAAAGCTCTTTATTATTAAAATTAAAAAAAAAAGGAAAAATAAGAAAATAAAATAATACACTCCAAATGAGCTATAAAAAATAACAGAAAATCTATTAAGAATATCCAAAACATAATGACTTATTTCATTATTCCAAACTTAATAAAACTATAAAATTTTCAATCTTTACACCTTTCTCTTACAATTAATATAAATAAAATTTATCATAATGTATTATCACAACAACTAAAAAATATCATAACTCTTGATTATTATTTAAATTTGTAATTTTTATGATATTAATATTATTTTTTTTTGGTATGAACAAGAAATTCATTACCAACATAAACAAAGAAATTATAAGATCCAAACAAAAACAACAAACATGCCACAAACAACCCATCTACTCTAGACCCAACAAGTTAACAAGATTACTATCTTTGCTATATACAATTCTGCCCATTCTATAATGTAACCTACCAACAACATCCCTCTGTAGCTGCAAAAAAATCTTCTCTGGGTCACTCATTATCATTTGAAAAATGCATATGTTATGATCACGCCAAAAATGATACATTAGCGCTGCCAAAACCATAGCCACAACCTTCCTCTGTAACTTAAATCCCTTGCAATTTCTTAGCCATGCCAGCCACTTATTAAAACTAGTAGGCCATAAACCAAACTACAACCAGTTTTTAACCTTTGAGATAACCATACCAGCAAAGTGACATTGAAAGAATAAGTGACCAATATCCTCCTTAGTATTTATATATAAACAACAATACTCATCCATAATACATACAACAAACTTCTTAAGCCGGTCACAAGTCAAAATAGTCGACCGAGACACAAGCCATAAGCAAAGCGCATGCTTAGGCATCACATAACCATCCCATATACTATTAGCCAATCTATACTTCGTCTTTGCACCAAGAAGAAAAAGATAAGCTTTTCTAATAGTGTACTTACTTAAAGAAGCAATTGTTCCCTATTATGTAAAAATAAAAGCCCCCAGCTTGCTTCTTCGTGCCAAAATCTTCTTCTAATACCACACTATGTCAATAGGAACACTATAATTCAAGATAGATTGCCCTTTAAGATAAACTTCGTTTATCCATTTCACCTAAAGGTTGTCCTCCTTATTTTCCACAGCCTATAAGTATTTTCCAATAGCCGTATGATTCCAAAGAGAGCAGCTCTTGAAATTCAATCCACCATATTTTCTAGGTTGACAGACACTATCTAAGTTAACCAATGAAACTTTCTTCCTTGAGACATCCTAGCTCCATAAAAAATTTTGACACAGTTGTTCAACTTTCTTTACAACACCCTGAGGTAAAATAAAGATAGAAGCCTAATAAACCTGACAGGAGAGAAGAACATAGTTAATTAACTGGGCTCTGCCCACAAAGGAGAGATTCCCGGTACCCCATCTTCGAATTTTGTTAGTTGTTTTATCAACAATACCTTGACACTCAACTTTAGACCACTTTGAAGGTTTAATAGATACACCAAGGTATTTAAGGGGGAAAAAACCTTTAGTAAAACCTGTTTCAGCACATATCTCATCAAACAATTATATCCTCCACACCTCCCATGTATAACGAAAAACTATTAAGATTAGCATCCAACCCTGAGACAACAAAAAAATCATGAAAAACACTCAACAAACATCTAATCACCTCTCTCTTCCCCTTACAAAGAAGTATTAAGTCGTCAGTAAAGCATAAGCTGGTCAACTTAATATTCTTACGTAGCAGATGAAACTTAAACACTGGATCCCTCCTCATACGCTTCAAAACTCGAGAAAGATAATCCATAACTAATACAAATAATAAAGGGGACACCGGATCACCCTGACGCAACCCCCTTGCCCCAATAAACTCCCCACAAATACTACCATTCAAGCACAACAAATATTGTACAAAGGTCAAACAACTCAACAGCCATAATCTAAATTTTTTAGGAAAACCCAAGAACCACAACAGTTTCTCCACAAAATTCCAGCTTATCAAATAGTAAGCTTTTTTAATATCAATCTTGATAAAACATTGTGGCGACACTTGCTTCCATCTATAGTGACGAATCACATTCTGAAGAATCAAGATGTTATGAGCAATGATACGACCCT
>CAOJBK012514203.1:0-28366 GCA_948294925.1 Codiaeum variegatum | reverse complement strand
GAAGACAAAGAGACCTTTATAAAAGTGAAAGCTTACTTTTTTTCCAACTAGGTACTATTTCATGGTGATCATCTCCATCTTATACTTTCTTTTAGATTTCTCAATTTATTTCTTCAACTTCTCATTGTCTTCCTGAGCCTTTTTCAAGTTTTCCTGTGTATAGAAAACATAAATTTAGAAAAAATAATTCCAAACATCAACCATAACAACACCTTAGAAGTATAATTTTAACTGTGTAATATAAGTTACCTCTCTAATTAAGACTGCATGCTCAACTTCTCTTAGACTAATAAGGAGTTCTCTAGCATCATCAATAACTTCTGCAATATCTCTAAGACCTAAAGTACAAAAGGTTCATTTGCTTCAAATGACATCTAACTTGATAATTTGCTAGAAATTACTAATCCACATCTTTTATAATTCAAGCCAAATTCAACACCATAAATCTAACTTTAAAGGATCTTATATGCCTAATCTTGATACAAACAAAACCAATTTCCAATTAGAAATAGACAATAATAGAAAACAAGATTAAACTATAGATATAACATGTATTTCCAACATTTTGGACCTAATATTGCATAAACGTAGAACAAAAACAAGTTTAAAATCTTCACATTATTTCATAGAAATTAACTGGTAAATAGAGCAAAAGAAATTAAATAATATTGGAAATCAAACTAAGGAGAAATACCAAAATTTCTACTTGAGGATTTGAAACTGCCTAGGACAAATTTAAGGGCTCAATTTCAAAATGAGAATAGCAAATAAACCTGATATCAAATAATTAAACCAATTATTATAGCTAACAAAGTCAATATTGAAAACTAACCAAACACCAAAAAGGAGCCAAGAAAAACTAATAAACCTTCTTATGAAATCAAAAACCTGATCCAAACAAGGATTACCTTCAAATATCAAAGGTTTTAATTAGAGTGTTGGCTGTTCTTTTTTGAAATATGTCCCATTTAGAGTCAAGAAAAAAAATTAATTCACCAAACTCAATAAATTATCAAAGAAATCACTAAATTCCTAATCAAAATGAATTAATAAGGGAAAAAAAAGAAGGAAAGTGACTTACCATTCTCGTTCAACGGGTTATGAGTGGTTCATGCCAAAATGGATGTCTGAGTTTTGCAATGTGGGAAATTTTGACCATAACTGGACGTTGAGAGCAAATCAAAGGTTTCTAAATGAGGTCAAGATAATGATGGTCGGCGTGGACTTTTATCGGTGGTGCTAAAGCTTCTCAAAATAATGGTTGTGGCAGACGGTAGAGCTATTCACAACGATCCTCAATCTGAAGTGTTGTGACATCCTAGAATTTGCTGAATTCTTAACTAAATCTTGGTTATGGTTTGGTATCCAAGGTAATGTCGGGTTGGAAGTCAAGAACTGGGTTTTGAAGCTTTAAGGTCGTTAAAAGAACAAAACTAGGTCACGAATGAGGTTTTGATTTACTGATGGGTGAGCTTTGTGGAGCTTAAACTAAAGGTGGTTGTAGAGGTAAGGGCACTACATTTATATGGCTGTCCATGAACAAGGGAAAGGGTACGGCTGAGTTTGTTCCAAGTTTAAAAAAGAAGAGCAGCTAGGGAAAATAGATGAAAAAAAAAAAGTTAAAATGAAACAAAAAAAAAACTAAAAACTAAAAGTGTAGGCTTCAAAATATAGGAGAGGGAAATATTAAAAATGGAGGTAAACGAAAAAATTTTATGGGATTCTTAAAATTTTTTGTTCAAAAACTCTTTTGTTACATATTTTAGTAAAAAAATACAACAATATTATTATAGTATTGAATTAGGTCCAATAGAATGCAACACTTTTAACAGAGTGATGCATTAGAATATGATTTTAATTTTTTATTATAAACTTTATAACACTATTTCATAATATGTTGCATTAGATTGAAATTTTTATATCAAAAATACTTTTTCAATGAAACACTTTGAATTTGAGTTGTCTTACGCCATTTATGGTATATTATGTCAATTCAATGTTTGTAGGAAGAAAGAGAGAAAACTATGAAGAAACAATGGTAGATAAAGAAGAGAAGCACAACTAAAGATGGAGGTGAAGGCACTATATTGATAGAGGGTGGAGGCAATAAGAAGAAGGACAAGAAACATAAAACTGGAGATAAAGATACTATTATGATAGATGCTAAAGAAAGCAAGAAGAAAGACCAGAAAAGAAGAGCAACCTAGTGTTAATTAAAAGAATTTGCTGTCATATTGGTTCATAATGTAAAACTATACATTTTTTTGTAACTAAATCCATGCCCAAACATAGCCATTTTTTGTTTTATTTCTTACAATTGACATAATATTTTTTTTTTGTGTGGTTAAGTAATAAATGTTGTTCTTATTGAATGGTATGTTGTTATCTTATTTTGAGTAATGTGTTGTTCTTATTTTAAGTATTTACAATTTAATTTTGAGTTTTGAACTTGTAAATATTATCTTGTTAGCTTTTTTCACAGTAGCAATTATCAAACACTTTATAGGCATATATTATCACTAGAAATAATTGACACTAGGCACATATTTGGTTGCCAATTTGGCAACCTATGGCACACAAATTTCCAACAATACAAATTCACTTCATCCAAACATTATATCAAACAAATTTTAAAAAAAAATCTAATTCAATTGATTTCTTTTCTTCATAGCAAAACAAATTCTATTGTACAAATGCCAACAAAATGACCAATACAATTAAATTCATTTCTTCACAAAAAAAATCAAAAATTACAACTTATAATCCTATGCATTGGAAGGAAATTTAGCAAGATCCCTACAATCTCTTCCAACCCCAAATTACTACATTACTTTTCCGTTGAAAAATAAAAGATACATCAAAATTATTACCAATACCTAGAGCAATTTTTCTCTTCTCCGTGCTTTATTCCTCTCTGCTTCAACTGTATCCAATTTTCTCAACAACCCAAAATTATACACTTTGATTGGTAACTTATTCTCCTGTCAACCTACCTAAAAGAATCACAAGCGTCGTTCCTTTCTCGCATGCAACAAACCTTCTTCCTGGATTTTTTGCTGTCCATGATGTCCTTAAGACGATTCTTCTTTTGTAATTTATAGACCTCAAAAATTTCTTCCATTAACTCCCAGATAGTGATTGAGCTTTAGCTCACATATAGTGTTAATGCTTAATCGTGAAAAAAATTTCAAAATTGAAATGAATTAAAAAAAAAAAACTCAGATTGAGAACATTAAAGAAGAAGGTGGAAGACAATGAATTCCCAATTTAAAATTCCCTTTCTATGATTTTTTTTTAATATTCAGATTATGACTCAAAATCTTAATAAGGTTTGGAGAATAATTTTTTTTACTATTTTGTGTGTGAAAATATATTCTTTAATTATATATGAGAATATTTTCTTTGTTAAGTAGAATTTCTATTTTAATGTAATTCCTATTTAGGTAGGTATCTTTATTGAATTGAGATTGTAATATGTAACATTATAAATGGGAGTATTATAGGAGAGATTATTCGGCTTTTGCCAAGAGGAAGGGGTGTTTGCCCAAGTATGAGGGGATTTTGCCCAAAAATATAAGAGGGAGAATATTGTAAGAGGATTTGCAATTTTCTCGTTCAAAAATTGCACTTTGATGATAGTGAATTATTTTGTGAGGGTCATGGATGTAGGTCTCTTGAGACCGAACACAATAAATTTGTTCGTCTTTTTTTCTCTCTCTTTTTTTTTCTGCACTTATAACTCTATTTTTTTCTCAAGAAGTGGTATTAGAGCTATTAGTTATTATTTTGGGGCTCAAGAGTTATTTTTCGAAAAGAGAATTGAAGATTGAGAAGATAATGAAAGGTGAAGACACATTGATTGGAAATCATATTGAGAAGATACCAATATGCAAGAGAAAATAAATGGTAAGTGATACGGGTCTACCCAAAATGATCCTGGGAGGGTCTGGACCCCAAAGGTATATAAAGACCCGTACTAGAAGGCAAAAGCCTAAGTTCATAACACTTATATTGCTCTTCTAAAAGCATAGAAGGCTTGGGCCATATGGTAAAGAGATCAATAGGGTTTCGAAGGACCACCCTCAAAGGGGGCCTTCGAACCCCATTGTGGACACATGTCACAGATCCAAAGATAACATGTGTCCCCACTTTTGATGAGCATCTGGCAGTGTTCATTGAAGAAATTACCACCTGGATCACTCACAGTGTGCCACGTGGACCACTCACAACGTGCCACATGGCCTTAAAAACCATTATATATAGTACATGACGTCACACTTTTCAAGGTACGTTCACTAAAACCCTAAACTACTCAAATATACTTTATGAAGGATTCACAGTGAGTCCAAAGGATAAAAATCCATTACTGACTTAAGCATCGGAGGATCATTGCTAGGCACACGCCTGGCTCTCTTAGCTCATTGTTGTTCATTGTGTAGGTTTCTACATTCTATTGGATTCAAGCTCAAGATTAGAAGTTGTTAAGTGGGAAACTCTTTCATTGAATGCTTTTCCTAATCTTGAATAGCCTAAATTCATCCCATATCATAAGTAATGGATGACCTTCAAAGTGGCAGGAATCCTAATGTTGATTAGTCACCCAATCAACACCTAGGAAACAGTAACCAAAGGACTCCACCACGTGCCCATACCAACACCACTCTTGATCCTAGGGCCCCTCTTCAGGCCCGGACGGATCTCTTCAGAAACACTGAAGCAAGTCCTATTCTGACCACGCCCCATCAAGCTTCAACCAGTGCCACTTTTGACTTGTCAATGGAGATCCAAAACACTATAATGGGAGCATTGACCCCACTTTTATGACTCTTGTAAAATCAGAAAACTCTTGGAAGGCAGAATAATGAAACTCCAACTATTGATCCAACCTGACTTTTCCACACACCCAAAGGTTGGAGAGGGGAAGAACCAAGGGTAGAAGCTAGTCGGCCTCGGACAGAAGGTGCAGCTATAAGGAGTAATCCAGTGGGGGAAACAAATAGAGTGGGAGGAGATGAAAGGAAAAGGAGAAATGGTCATAATAGAGAAAGCTCCATAGACTCAGTGGAGTCTAGAACCAACAAAGAGGTAGTGCGAAGAGAACAGAGTAGAGAAGTTCATTCTAGAAGGTTACCAGAAAGAGCTCTCTTCGAGCTTCGCCATCCAGAAGAAGGGGACCCGAGGCCATAGGCAGGCAACCAGAAAATATGAGAGATATGGTGAAGAAATGTGTAGAAGAATTGGGGGAGGAAGAAAGATAGGAGATCGAGATCTCAAATTGGAGCTGAAATAGCCATTCATAGAGAGGGTGGCAAGCTACAAGATTCTAAGCAAATTTAAAGCCCCCCATATAATGAAGTATATTGGAACAGCAGATCTGCAAGCACACATCCTGAATTATAAACATGAGATCAAACTCCAGACATGCGATGATGATGCACTCTGTAGAGCTTTCAGGGTTCGTTAAATGGAGCAGCTACTAAGTGGTATGATGGCCTCAGGGAAGGAAGCATAGAAAATTTCAGGCGACTAGCTGAAAGCTTCATGAAGAGATTTGCTGCCAATATCCTGATGGAGATGTAGACACAGGCCTTAGAGCTTGTAAACAGGGACAGGATGAATCCTTGAGGGATTTCCTGGCTAGGTTCAATACAGAAGCCCTTAAAGTTACCAACTTGAACCAAGCCAGAGTAGTGGAGGATTTATAGAAATGCACCACCCATGCTGACTTCTTCAAGAAGCTGTCCAGTGAACTTCCTAGTAGCTTGGAAGAGGCAATGGCGATCGCTTAGAAATACATCAGGCAGGACGATGCTTTTCGAGTGAGTCAGTTTCCCCAAAAATAAAAGGTAGAGTAGGATAATTTCGCTCCAAGAAACAAGAAGATCAATGATAAAGGAGTGACCGGATCTAAAATAGGGGGTTCACAGAATAAGAAGGTGAAGGATCCAATAAGGAGATGGACCTAACAGAAGGTCCTCAAGAAGTAGTGAAGAAAGATAAAGCAGTAGCTAGAAGTGGGGAAACTTCTGAGTTTATGTTCTTTAATGGGCAGAAACAATGGGCCGAAGGAGAGTAGTGGTGAAGAAAGGAAGTGCCTATTATTGTCAAAGCCATCATAGCAAACTACAACGTCCATAGAATCTTGGTGGATAATGGAAGTTCCACCAACCTTTTGTCCGTCAAAGCATATTAGAAGATGGATATCAAAGGATATGAGCTAAAAGATTTGGAGAGTCCTGTTCAAACTTTGGATAGGTTAGAAATCCCTACAGCAGGTTACATCCAGTTGCCATCCACCATAGGAACAGCTCCAAAGAGTGTGATCGTCATGGCCCTTTTTGTGGTAGTAAAGATTCTTATGGCATACAATGTGTTAATGGGAAGACCTCTGCTTAGTGATTTAAATGCAGACACAAATGTTCGAAGAGGAAGATTGAGGATCCCCCTAGCTGATGGGATAGATTTTTGTGTATATAGCACTGCAGCTCCGGAAACGGCGAAGAACCATACTCGGAAGAAAAAAATGTCAAGCACACACAAGCTGAATTGTGCATGGTCCAGGAGGGAGAAAGAGCCGAGGGCCAAGGACTCAGCCAATAGAAGAATTGGATACATTCCCTATTGATGAGATAGGAAGGAATTTGAAGATAAATGGCAAGGTGGAAGAAAATGAGGAGGTGAAGACATTCCTAATCAACCACAAAGGAACTTTCGCCTGGGATTCCTCTGAAATGCCTGGGATCAGCCTAGAGCTGGTAGTTCATAGGCTCAATATGGACTCAAACTTCATACCCATTAAGCAGAAGAATAGTTGCTTCGGTGCTGAGAGACAAGCAGTTATAGATGAAGAGGTGAAGATGTTGATGGAAGCAGGGTTTATCAAAGAGGTGCAGTTCCCTGAGTGGCTAGCAAATGTAGTACTGGTGAAGAAATCTAATGGCAGTTATAGAATGTGTGTTGACTTCACAAATCTGAACAAAGCTTGCCCTAAAGATTCATATCCGCTGCCAATGATTGAAAAGCTAGTTGACTCCACAGCGGGCCATAAATTCCTTTCGTCTCTTGATGCCAAGTAGGGATATCATCATATCAGAATGGACCCGAATGACAAAGAAAAAATGGCGTTCATCACTGAAAAGGGAATTTATTATTATACATCTATGCCTTTTGGTCTGAAGAATGCGGGGGCTACGTATCAATGAATGGTGAACAAGATGTTTAAAGATCAGTTGGGTCGAAACTTGGAAGCCTACGTGGATGACATGATAGTCAAGAGTAGAAGTTTTAAAGAACATGTGGAAGACCTTAAGGAATTCTTTGGGATCATGAATCAATATGGAATGAAGTTTAATCCAGAGAAGTGTGCCTTCTTCATCCAATGGGGAAAGTTCCTCGGCTACCAATTTAGTGAAAGGGGGTTAGTAGCACTAAGGAACATAAAAGAAGTGCAAAAGTTGATACGAAGGTTAGTAGCCCTCGGCAAGTTTATGTCCAAAGCAGCAGAGAGGTACCTGCCATTTTTCAAAAAGCTGAGGAAGAATGAATCCTTTGACTGGTCTGAAGATTTTCAAAAGGCTTTCGAAGAGCTTAAAGACTACTTGGGATCTGAGCAAGTGCTGAGCAGGCCCTTACCAGGGGAAGAATTGCTGATACATTTGTCTACTTCTCCATATGCAGTGGGGGTTGTGTTAGTCAGAGAAGAAGGGGGGATTCAAAAGCCTATATACTATTTTAATAAGGTCCTTCAGGGGGCAGAGATGAATTATTCTCCTATGGAAAAATTAGCTTATGCTCTTTTATTGTCTTGCAGTAAATTTAGAGTATACCTCCAGGCACACCAAGGAGTAGTCGTGACGGATAAGCCCCTTCAAAAGACACTCCACAGACTAGAAACCTCGAGGAGAATGTTGTGCTGGTCTGTTGAACTTGGACAATACGCCCTCTTGTATCGACCTAGATCAACAATAAAGGCCCAGGCATTGGCAGACTTCATATCTGAATGTTCATTCCCTGAGGAGGAGCCTGAGGAAAATGAAGTCGAAGCAGGTCAGCCAACTAGTTGGGAGTTATTTGTAAATGGTGCAAGTTCTCAGAAAGATGGGGAGTGGGTATAGTTCTGAAGAATGGAGCAGGGGCCCTCCTAGAATATACCTTGAAGCTAGACTTCCCCACCACAAATAATGTAGCAGAATATGAAATGCCCACACAAGGGCTTAAACTAGGTGACTTTTTATGTGTGGAGAGCCTGATCATATGTAGTGATTCACAGCTGGTCCTTGGGTACGTGGAAGGAATATTCGAGGCTAATAAGGAAGAAATGGTGAAATACTTGGCCATTAGGAAAGATCAGATCCATAAGATGAAGGATAAAGGGATCATGGTGGAATGCAGAAAAGTTCTAAGGCTTGAAAATTATCGGGCAGATAGCTTGAGTAAGCTCGTAGCTGTACATCCCTTGAGGTAACCCAATAAGGTCTTCATTGGATCGATATCAACTCCCAACATTTTGGAAGTAAGTGAAAAGCCTAGCTGGATTGATCCTATCAAAGCTTATCTGGAAAAGGGAGAACTACCCTCAAATGTGGAAGAAGTGAAGAAGACCAAGAGGAGGAGCACTCATTTTTCCCTCCATAATAACATCCTTTATAAGAGGGCTTACTCGTTTCCTTGGCTAAAATGCTTAAAGCCAAGTGAGGCCAAGTATGTTCTCCGGAGATTCACGAAGGATCCTATGGAATGCACATAGGAAGGAAGGCCTTGGCAGCCAAAGCTCTTAGACAAGGATATTACTAGCTTAGTATGAAGATGGATGCAAGGTCCCTTGTGAAGAAGTGCTCATCATGTCAAAAGTTTGCCAACTTGATAAACTCCTCAGGCACTGAGCAAGTTCCTTTGTAAAGCTCTTGGCCATTCGCGAAGTGGGGGATTGATATCGTAGGCCCTCTGCCTATGGCACCTGGTCAAAGGAAATTCTTAGTGGTTGAAGTAGAATACTTCACAAAATGGGTAGAAGCAGAGCCCTTAGATGCAATCTTAGCCGATAATATCATTAAGTTCATATGGAGGAACATCATCTACAGATTTGGAATTCCCTATCAATTGATTAATGATAATGGTAAACAGTTTGACAATGCCAAGATTAGAGAATTCTGCAATGGTTTAAACATCAAACAACACTTCTCCTTAGTGGTACAGCCTCAGACTAATGGGCAGACTGAAGTGACGAACAGAATAATCCTCCAAGGCATTAAAAGAATGCTGGAAGGATGTGGAAGAAACTAGGCCGAAGAGCTCCATCATGTGCTGTGGGCATACAGAATAACACCAAGGGAAGTAATAGGAGAAACTCTATTCTCCCTAACCTTTGG
Source organism: Codiaeum variegatum (assembly GCA_948294925.1). Taxonomy (NCBI): domain Eukaryota; kingdom Viridiplantae; phylum Streptophyta; class Magnoliopsida; order Malpighiales; family Euphorbiaceae; genus Codiaeum; species Codiaeum variegatum. Next base: position 18,998 of record CAOJBK012514203.1, on the reverse strand, counting down.
CACTGAAGCTGTCATTCCTGTAGTTATTGGACTGCCTAGTGGAAGGGTTCATTATTGTGAAGACAACGACACCATGAGGAGGGTGGAGCTGGATTTATTGGAAGAATTGAGAGAAGAAGTTATGATAAAAAAATGCAGCTTACAAGGAGAGGGTTGTAAAATATTTCAACATGAAAGTAAAAAATAGAAGCTTCAAAGAAGGAAGTCTGGTGATGAGAAGCCTCGAAGCAATTGGAAAGCGAGAAGGATGTGGAAAGCTAGCCCCAACCTGTGAAGGGCCCTTCAAGGTTCACCAAGTCATTGGACCAAGAACTTACAAACTTCAAACTTTAGAAGGCAAGGATATTCCTCACACATGGAATGTGCAACATTTGAAATTGTATTATCAGTAAGCAATTTTATAATAAAAATAAGCCTTCTAAGTAATTTAAAAGTCTTTATTTATTTACAAAAGACCTCCACCAGGAGGCATTGAATCTTCAATAGATGAAGTAATAAGACCAACTTGACTGGCAAAAGTCCTTCCCTGGGAGGCATCAAGACCAACTTGACTAGCAGAAGTCCTTCACTGGGAGGCACCAAAGCTTTAAGAGATGGAGCAATAAGACCAGCTTGACTGGAAAAAGTCCTTCCTTGGGAGGCACCAAGACCAGCTTGATTGGTAAAAGTCCTTCCTTGGGAAGCAATAAAATTCCAAGAAGTGAAGCACCAAGAGCAGCTTGACTGGCAAAATTCCTTCCCTGGGAGGCAATAAAGCTTCAAAAGACAACAAAGAAATCAGGTTGATTAACACAAGACCTTCGCTCGAATACAGTGAGACCAATTTTATGGCCACGGAGGTGAATCCACTAGAAGGATATCATTTTCTACTAAAGACTTAGTCTCACTACAAAAAAGGTCGAAGATGACATCCTCATTAAAAAAGTGTTCGAAGGTAACATCTCCTTTTTTAATCACAAGTAAATTATCTAAAGTTCCTAAAGATTAACAGTAAGGAACAAAAGATAAGAACATAGTAGAATTAAAAAAATGAATGGCATTTTATTGATAAAGTAAATGAGTTACATAATATGAAATTTTTACAAAGTATAAAATTTACAAAGTCAAAAATTTTTACACAAAAACAAATTTACAAAGAATTACAAATCTACTTAAGCATCCCCTAGAGGGGCCCCCTCCTCAGGCAAGGCAGGCGAAGGGAGAGTAGCTAAGTACTCATCGAGGTTAGGCATGGTGATCCTCTTCGGATTATGATTCTTGAGGGTATGGGACTCCCCAAGATGCTTAGTAAGCACATCCTCTATGGCCTTGTTGTGCCATATCATCCCAGTGATCACCTCCTTCCTCAAAATATACTTCTTCAGCCAATTAGAAGTGAAGAAGTCCTTTATGGCTTGAGGGACACTTCCTACGTACTCCTTCAACTGATTAGACAAAGACTTCATAGTTTATCTCAGTGTGCTATTCTCGGGAGTGAGGCCATCTTTATCTTTTTGAAGGCTCTTGGTATGGTCTGAAGCAGCAGCCAACTGTTGAGTCTTTTCTTCGAGCTGAGCCCTAAGGGCCTGCACAGTAGCCTCTGCATCCTGAAGAGATTTCTCTTTAGCCCCCAGAACGCCCTTCAAAGTCTCGTTATCCAGAGCATGGAGGTTTAAGATGGAACTCATATGTTGATACTCCGAGACAAGGGCATCCACAGCAACTTCGCATGTTTTGAATTGAGTCCTATAAGTAGAGGACTGGGATAGGATGCCCAAAGCTTCAGGAACTTGCATCCTTTCTTTAAAAGTACCTTTGTCAGAGACCAGGAACCCCTCAGGAAGGGGAAAAGATCCAAATGAAAAGGTAGCTTTAGCATTGGAAGTCCTTGCATTTGGAGAGGAGACTAAGACTTCTTCTGGTATGGGTGTATCCCCATGGGCTCCAGACGTCCCAGTCCCCACTTCGGGGTTAGACCTTAACATACCCCCTTGAAGGAGGGCCTCGGCAGCAGACTTCGTACTGTACCCTAATTGAATTAAGTTGGAAAGGACTTATTCGTACTCCAGGGTAGCAAGCGATAAGTTCTTAGCCTCTCTAACCCTAGAGAATTGCTCAATTTCTCCAGAGCTAGCGCTAAGGGACCATCGATAACCTGAACAAAAAGAGTTAGAATAAAGGATCTTTCTAAAACCCTAAAGTTATAAAGGAATCGAAGAAATTTTTGTACCTCGTCTGTTTGAGGAGGAGGTGTTACAGTGGGAGGAATATTGTCAGCCTTGTTGATGGGCGATTCCTCAACAAAAGGAGCAGCTTCGGTATCCTACATAAAACAGCAAAGAGATTAATGTCAAGATATAAATATTACAAAATCCAAGCCAAAGAAAAGTTTTACCTCCGATACCGAAGCTGGTTGGGTAGGTGCAGACAAAGAAGGAGGATCCTGGTCCTTCGAGGCAAAACGCCCTTCAGAAGGTTTGTGGTTTGTTGAAACAAAAACAAGAAAAAGTTAGGAAAAAGTTAAAAAATATAAGTTAAAGGAAATTAACAAAGGGACTCACCAGCCCTTCATGAGGGCCTCCTCGTAGAATGCTTCACCCTCATCCTCCTTGTTCCTCTATCATCAGGAACAATCACTTGAAGAGGTTTGGCCTTGATAGGAGATACAATCTCAACAGGAGATACAGCCTCAACAGATGGCTTAGCCTGTTGAGACCTAGTCAACCTCTCGATGATCTCAAGAAACTTTGAAGAATTAGAAGAGGAAGAAGATAAAGATGAAGTGGAAAAGGGGTCAAGAAAATTACCTGAAGGGTGGGGAGAGGCTTGAGCAGTGGATGAATTGCTCGGGCGTGCAATAGGGGGGAAGATGAAGACTTTCTCCAAAAAATCTCTCATGATTTCCTCCTCCTTATCAAACATAAACTGATAAATCTCTAGGAGATGGTCCTCGATGAAGGGAAGGGTACAGTTGTGGTAAAAGTTGGCCAGATATTGATCGAACTCACCCTGATCTTTGGAGAGGGATTCCATCATCCCCATCACATCCCTCGCCAACTTCTGGAATTGAGGTAGCTGGAGTATCCTTTCCTCAAATTCCTTGTGCGGTGGTAGAGAGGCAAACTTCCTCTTCTTCTTAAAGCCAAAAATTCATTTGGGACGAGTCGAAGAAGAGGGTATGGTCATTGATGCAGCCTCAATAGTTGGTGTAGAGGCAAGGGAAGCAGTTAGGTCAGGCTTTGGTGGCCTGATCTTCAAGATCGATGACTTGGGATCCTTCCCCAATTTAGGCTTAGCCACCTTAGTACTAGGACGTCCCTCGTCCTCCTCTTGATTTGCAGCCTTGCATTTCATGATTGGGTGAGAGGGGGATCAAGTGCGTTCCTTAGGAGCCTGGATTATAGCATCCTTGTCCTTTTTGGCTGGCATGTCCAAGTAGTAAACAGATAGGTGAAGAAAGTTTTCTTCTCAAAGGTGAAGGCACAGAATGGCCTTATGAATTTCCCTCTTGGTGCGAATACGAAGATGTCTCATTTACAAGTCCTGCATGGGTACAACCCCCATCAATTGAGGAACAAGTGTGGGGACCCTGTCCTTGGGATCTCCCATCCCAAACATCATCCACATGTCCTCATTGATTGGCTTCAAGGGTTTTTCTACAAAAGAAATAAGTGTTAGAAGGCTAACAAGGAATATATATTGAAATGATATTCATTAGGTCACTAACCAAGCAGGGCTTTGATGCATGTGGGCACAGTGAGATGCCCATCTCTGTCGAGGAGGAAGCTGCTCTTCCACAACCTCCCCAAATTAACCAGCCCTCCGATGCTGATCAACAACAAGATTTCCCTCTTGTCATCTTCAGTCAATGATGGGTTGGCTGAGAGCTTGTAGGGCTCGCGATAATCTCCATCGAAGCCCAGCCCCTCTTCTTGGTCACTGGTGTAACGAAGGCCCAAAAACCTTCGCTTCCATTCGTCGGCTTTGTTTGGGTTAGAAGCGAAGAGCTTCCTATTTGGCCTCCCTAAAGACATAAATATGCCTGTATCGCCTTGGCTGGAGGAGAATTGGTAGAAGAGCTGGAATAATTCCACCAAGGGAGAATGGATCCTTAAGCTGTAACACAACACCTCAAATCCATGGATGTCCAGGATCGATTTGGGAGTAAACGTGAATGGGAGAACATCAAAGTGCTTAAACACTTTGCAAAAAAAGTCAGATGGAGGTAGAAGGAGGCCTCGTGTCATCTAGTCATAGAAAAGGACATAATCCCTCTGACAAACGGGGATATTTAAAGCTGAATCACCGTGGAAGATATGATGATCTGGAGAAGGAAAAGTAAGAGTAGATACTAAGGAAATATGATCCAAATTAGCCTGAACAACTTCCCAGTTCACTTTAGACCTGGGTATGATTTGTTGCCAGGCCGGAGCTAAAGTGGAAACAATGAATTCCTCTCTACTAAGTGATGGAGATTTAAAAACTGGACCTGTTCTGGCCATTTGAACAGATTTTGAAGCAAGGTAACGAAGAAGAAAAGAGTTTTTGAAAGAAGAATGGTGAAGAAGAAGAAATTTGCAGAGAAGTCAAAAAGAAGAAAATGATAGGTCTGAGTAGGGTATATAAAGACCTTCTAGAAGACCTTTCATCTTCTCGACCTTTACAAAATTAATGCATGACACGTGGCAGAGTTTTACAAGTGAAAGTAAGACATGTGGCATAAATTACTATTGTTCATTGCATATAAGACCTCGAAGAAAAAATGTGAAGCATCTCCTCCGAAGAAAGATGTGAAGCATCTCCTTCAAAGAAAGATACGAAGCATTTCCTTCCAGTAAAGATGCGAAGTGTTTCCTTCCAGTAATGATGTGAAGCATCTCCTTCAAAGGATAGAGAAAATGCGAAGCAACATTCTTGTTCAAACAGAGGATTTCAATTCGAATGATTCTTCATCCTCTTATGAACAAAGGGGGCCACTGATACGGGTCTACCCAAAATGGGCCTAGGAGGGTCTGGGCCCTAAAGGTATATAAAGGCCCATACTAGAAGGCAAAAGCCCAAGTTCATAACACTTATATTACTCTTCTCAAAGCATAAAAGGCTTGGGCCATATGGTAAAGAGATCAACAGGGTTTCGAAGGACCACCCTCAAAGGGGGCCTTCGAACCCCATCCTGGACACATGTAACAGATCCATAGATAACATGTGTCCCCACTTTTGATGAGCATCTGATAGTGTTCATTGAAGACACTGCCACCTGGATCACTCACAGCGTGCCACATGGACCACTCACAACGTGCCACATGGCCTTAAAAACTATTATATATACTACATGATGTCACACTTTTCAAGGTACGTTCACTAAAACCCTAAACTACTCAAATATACTTTATGAAGGATTCACAATGAGTCCAAAGGATACAAATCCATTACTAACTTGAGCGTCGGAGGATCATTGCCAGGCACATGCCTGGCTTTCTTAGCTCATTGTTGTTCATTGTGCAAGTTTCTACATTTTATTGGATTCAGGCTCAAGATTAGAAGTTGTTAAGTGAGTCCAAAGGATAAAAATCCATTACTGACTTGAGCATCGGAGGATCATTGCCAGGCACATGCCTAGCTTTCTTAGCTCATTGTTGTTCATTGTGCAAGTTTCTATATTTTATTAGATCCAGGCTCAATATTAGAAGTTTTTAAGTCAAGAACTTATCAGTAAGCAAAAAATTGAGGATGATGATGATGATGATGATGCTTTCTAAGTTGATGTGTATGATCGAGAGATTTCGATGCAAGATATAGATATTTGGAATTATTTATTATAAAATTTTGAGTCAAGGTGGAGATTTTTCAGATTATGACTCAAAATCCTAATAAGGATTGGAGAAGAATTATTTTTACTATTTTGTGTATGAAAATATATTATTTAATTGTGTAGGAGAATATTTTCTTTGTGAGGTAGAATTCCTATTTTAATGTAATTTCTATTTAGGTGGGTATCCTTATTGAATTAAGATTGTAATAGATAACATTATAAATATGAGTATTATACGAGAGATTATTTAGATTTTGCCCAAATGTGAGGGGCTTTTGCCCAAACATATAAGAGGGGGAATATTGTAAGAGGGTTTGTAATTTTTTTGTTCAAAAATTACACTTTAATGATAGTGCATTATTTTGTGAGGGTCATGGATGTAGGTTTGTTGACATCGGACATATTAAATTTGTTTGTATTATGTTTCTCTTTTCTCTTTTTTCCGTTGTACTTATAACTACATTTTTTCTCAACATTTTATACCATCATTGCCCTTTCAATTTTACAATTAATATCTGCTACAACGGACAAAAGTCCAGTCACAACATGACATGTCAAGTGATTTCAGAGCTTAGACACCACATGTTTAGAAAATCAAAGGCAAATGGTTATAAAAACTAAAATGTAATTATTTAACGTGTTTAGACATTGGATCATAAGTTTTGTAAGTTCAGATAATGAAATGTCCATTTTGTCAAGTTTAAACACTAAAGTTACAATTATCCCGTTTTTTATTTTATTTTTTTATTTGTAATTTTTTTTAAGTCTTTTCAAGATTTTTCTTTTATTTATATTGAAAGGCACTCAACCACATAATTTAATATACGTTTATACTTCATTAAATTTAATATTAGTTATAGCTCAAAATTAAATCACTTAATTTTTTAGAACTCGAAAGATAAATGATGATGGGTGCTAGGTAGATGCTAGCCTAGCTAGGATGTCCTGATATCTTTCTGGTTCGCTTTTAGTTTCAAAAAAAAATTAATATTAGTTATAGCTCAAATTTACATCACTTAATTTTTTTCCATTATTTTAATCCCATTTTTTTTAAAGGGAGAAGCATAAAAAATACTCTGAAAAATATGCTAACTTTCATATCTACTCCAACATTTAAAATGTTTCAAATTGCTACTCAACTTTATCTTCCATTTCAAATCTACCCCACATGACACGTTACGTATGTTGAAGCTCACTTGGTAGGGTATGTGGCACACTCTAAGATGTGCCACATGTCATGTAGGGTAGATTTGGAATGGAAGACAAAGTTGAGTAGTAAATTGAAATGTTTTAAATGTTGGGGTAGATATGAAACGTTTTAACATTTTAAACGTTATAAATATGAGTATTATAGGAGAGATTATTTGGATTTTGCCCAAGTGTGAGGAGCTTTTGCCCAAACATATAAGAGGGAGAATATTGTAAAAGGGTTAGCAATTTTTCCATTCAAAAATTACACTTTAATGATAGTGAATTATTTTGTGAGGGTCATAGATGTAGGTTTGTTGAGATCGAACACATTAAATTTGTTTATCTTATGTTTCTCTTTTCTCTTTTTTCGTTACACTTATAACTCTGTTTTTTCTCAACATTGTATACCATCATTGCCCTTTCAATGTCACCATTAATATCTGCTACGATAGACAAAAGTCCAGTAACAACATGATGTGTCAAGTGATTTCAGAGCTTAGACACCACGTGTTTAAAAAATCAAAGGCAACTGGTTATAAATACTAAAATGTAATCATTTAACGTTTTCAAATACTGGATCATAACTTTTGTAAGTTCAGACAGTGAAATATCCACTTTGTCAAGTTCAGACACTAAAGTTGCAATTATCCCATTTTTATTTTATTTTTTATTTGTAATTCTTTTTTTTTTTTGTCTTTTCAAGATTTTTCTTTTATTTATATTGAAAGGCACTTAACCACATAATTTAATATACGTTTATACTTCATTAAATTTAATATTAGTTATAGCTCAAAATTAAATCACTTAATTTTTTAGAACTCGAAAGATAAATGATGTCGGGTGCTAGGGAGATGCTAGCCTAGTTATGATGTCCTGATATCTTTCTGATTCCCTTTTAGTTTCAAAAAAAAATTAATATTAGTTATAGCTCAAAATTACATCACTTAATTTTTTTTTTCCATTATTTTAAATCCCATTTTTTTAAGGCAAAAGTATAAAAAATACCCTGAAAAATATGCTAACTTTCATATTTATTCCAATATTTAAAACTTTTCAAATTGCTACTCAACTTTATCTTTCATTTCAAATCTACCCTACATGACACGTGGCGTGTGTTGAAGCTCACTTGGTAAGGTACGTGGCACACTCTAAGATATGACACGTGTCATGTGGGGGTAGATTTGGAATGGAAGACAAAGTTAAGTAGCAAATTGAAATGTTTTAAATATTGTGATAAATATGAAAGTTAGAATATTTTTCAAGATATTTTTTATGTTTTTACCTTTTTTAATATTAATTTTTAAAATTTTATTTTTATGTGATATATTTATATATAGATTTAAATATCTTATATAATTTATCAATAATAAATAATATTTTAAGCTTTTTAATATATAAGAAATTTCCTTGTAAATTTATCTAATATTCATCATTTATTAATAAATAATAAAAATATTACTAATAAATCAATATTTCATATTTAATGAACATATATCTTTATATGTATATATTTAAAAATATATTCTTTAATTTTAAATTATTCTATCAAATGTTCAATATAATTTTTTTTTAAATAATAGAATTAAATTAATAATGACCACTTAAAATAAGATAAAATTAAATTATTACGTAAAATAGAAAATGCCTCAAGTATTCCCAAGTCTTCTACACTATTTCACATTTTACAAATCTAAAGTAAACCTAACTCTTTGATGCACCTCAACAACTCACGGAGAGCATCAGAGATGGAGGGACAACAGTATTCAAAAATGGCTTTCCAAGTAATCTGGAGGTCGAACAATAGCAAAGGGCATTGGATAAAGAAACTGACATAGCATTGTCAAAAAAAATCAGTGGAGACTTACCGTGAAGCCTTTTCCAAAAAATAGACATAATAGATCCCTAAATATCCTTTACAAATGGAAAATTCATAAAAATATGTTGAAGCCTCTAACCATCCTTCAAATAAAGTTTGCAACAGGACACTAATAAGGCTCTGTCTGACCGCGGGCCTCCAGCGCGCCTTAGGTGTCTTTCGGCCTAAGGAAATCGACAGTGCATGGTATCAGGTTGGACAAGTTTCATTTTAGGTGAACCCCTTAGAGGCTCGTTAGGTGTATTGTATGTTTGTATGAGTCGCCACTTAGTTTTTAGAAAAATATTAATTTTCAGGGTGATTAAGAAACCGATTAATTCCATTTGAAAATGATTTTGCCCAATTTTTAGGAAAAAATGAGCCTTAAACCAAATGATGGATTGGAGCTCGTGATTGATACAAAATATTGGTTTTAGAAAAAATGGTTCATTTTCCATTAACTTTGAAAATATTGCTTTTAGAAAATGATTCATTTTCCTTTCAACAATTTTTGGCTTAAAACTTCATATGGTTTTGGTTAAAATCAATTTCGTATATGCATGGCATATTAACATTGTGCATGAATAGGATAAGGCAGTTAAAAATGATGCATGGACAGGATATATGACATGAATGGTAAAAATAATAGGACAATGATAAAAGCGAATAAAAGAAATAAAAATAAACATAGGTCCTTCCACTAGCCTGAACATGTACTAGAGAAGACACACATCCGCACTAAAAAAAATTAAACGATAATAAATAAAATTACATCCAAAATAGCAAAAGGCATAAAGGGGATCCCTTCTCTAGTCCAAAAGATCTGGGAAATACACTCATTCCCCAAATAATAGATTACACAATACAGATATAAAAAAATAATGAAAATAAAAAAAATAAAATAACTATAAGAAAAAAGTTTGGAGTTGAAGTCTTAGAACAGCTTGCCAGCGTATCCCATTGAATGGAATCAAACCCCACGTCGTTCTCCCTTCTCGTGAAGGGGTTAGGATTGTTTTGAAAAGTGGGTTAGTGGTTGTGTGTTCAAAAGCTAATATATTTTAATTTTGAAAGTAATAAACGAGATAAAATAAAAAAAAGATTTTGAACAGTGGTGAATTACCTAAAATCAGTTTTTTTTTAGGGTTTTAATCAATTTTTTTTAAAAGAAAACAATACCAATAATATTGGATTACTAGCTTTTGCTTTCTTTGATGTGGAACATGAGCTTCAGAGGGTTTGATTAGTCCAGATCGGGTCTTCATTTTGTTGGGAGAGAATTGTTAGAAAATGTGTTTGGAATTGATTTGGATTTTTGTGGAAATTTCGGCAGTGGTTCGCTGTCAAAACTTGTTCTGAAATGATGACTCGGAGGGTTAAATTTATTAGAAAACTATGCTAGAATCATCAGAAAATTGGGCTCGTGCACCAAGCCACTGGCTCATGCACTAAGCGCTTCGCCCATGCACCAAGGCTTTGGCTCGCACACCTGATTTGCAGTTCTAGACCAATCTGACTCAGTTTTGTTTTTTGGGTTTTTCAAGTCTGTTTTAGGTCCAATTTGAGTACGGTTTGAGTTTATGGGATCATTTTTTAAGGGTTGGATTTATGGTCTATAAATAAAGGTTTTTCCTTGAGATTATATCCTAATTTGTGTAATTTTTCATGAACCAAAGGTCGCTTCCCCCTCGAATCCCATTTTGTTTCCAAACCTTTAAGTTTAGTTAAGAGTTATGAGGCAGTCGATGATTCTGGAGGTGTAAAATTAAGGGTTCACAACTGCCCCCTCATTTGAATTATCTTTGAGCAAAAGATTATTTTGATGATGGTTAATGCGCAGGTGCCATGTTAGATTCTAGGCTTACGACGATGCCATTTCGGTTCTGGGATTATGATGATGCCATGTCACTTTTTGGGCTTGTGACCATGCCATGTCGAATTATAGGCTTGTGGCCATGCCATGTCAGATTCTTGGCTTGTTGCCATGTTAGATTAAGGGCTTATGCCATATCAACTTCTGGGCTTTTGGTGTGCCAAGTTGGGGATGACAATGTTGCAATTATCGCGCGGATCTTAATGATCATGCCATATGAACTTATGGTATTTGTTGGATGTTGAAGTTGTGTCGTATGAAGCTTTGACATCATTAGATTCTAAACTTTTATAGGCAGTTATAGTACCTTTACATTACGGGTAAAAGACTCCTCCAAGATGATGCCCTCAGATATGTGTTGGATGATGCTAGGATTTGGAGGGAGATACCTGAAATACATGCTCAGTATGACCCATTATGGATTTTTTATAAAAACTTTATATTCTATAAAACTCTGATGGTTGAATGAAAGTTAAACTTTTCTTGAAATTATATTGCATTTTGCTCATGAATATCTGTACTGATATAAATTTATCTATACTGATATAAATTTATCAAAGACACAAGCAAACCAAATTTACTATATATGTAGAAAAGTAAAGTTTTGCTAAAAATAAATTTAAAAAAAAAATCAAAAGTGTCTGTTTTCTTAGCAGAAGAACAACTTTACGCATACACGTTTATGAAAGAAAAGAAAATTTTACAGAGTGGAGAGGAAGAGAATTGATTGAATGAAGTGTTTAGAGTATTTATATAAGAGTAGAAAACTAGGTTAACCCCTAAATAAATAATAATAATTTACATAAAAACTAAAAAAAATTTAAAATTGTTTAAAACTCTACATTTATATTTTAAAAATTTTATAAATCTGTAAAAGAAGATAAATTAAATTATCTATAATAATAATAATAATAATCAAAATGTTACATTCTACCCTCTTTAAAAGAAATTTGGTCCCCAAAATTTAAACTGACAGAGTTCTAACCTGAGATATCAAACGGATAAGGATATTTGGCTCGCATGTATGATTCTAACTCCAAAGTAGCTTTACTGTTCAAGTGATTATACCACTGGACTTTGACTAACGGTATTTCCTTAGAACAAAGCTTCTTAATCTAATGATCAAGAATTTTAACTAGTTGCTCCTTATATGACAAATCATCTCCAAGCTCTACAGTTTGAGGCTGCAAAATATGCAAAAGATCTAAAACATACTTCCTGAGCATTGAGGTATGAAACACAAGGTGTACAAGTGACATATTTGGCAGTAATACAAGGTGATACGCTATTGCTCCAATCCTTTCTAGAATCTCAAAAGGACTAATATAACGAGGACTAAATTTCACTTTCTTTCGAACCTCATGATTCCCTTTATCGGTGAAACTCTTAGAAACACATGATCACCAACATAAAATTCCACATCTTTCCTCTTTGGATCAGCATAACTTTTCTATCGACTCTGAGCTACCAATAGTCTATTACAGATGACATGGACCTTTTCCATAGCCTATTATATCAACTCTGGTCCTGTGAGCTTACTTTCTCTAACCCCATCCCAATAAATATATGACCTGCACCCACACAAATCCTCAAATGGTGCCATTTTAATACTAGCCTGATAACTATTATTATAAGCAAACTCCATCAGAGGAAGATGACAATCCCAACTACTATCAAAATCCAAAACACAAGCTCGAAGCATATCCTCTAAAGTATGAATAGTCCTCTCTGACTGTCCGTCTGTTTGTGGGTGAAAACTTGTACTAAAATGTATGTCCCTAAGGCATGTTAGAAACTCTACCAAAAGTGAAAAGTGAATTGAGTGCCATGATTGGAGACTATGGACACTGGAAAACCATGAAGACTAACTATCTTATCAATATACAACTACACAAGCTGGGAGGAACTGTAAGTAGTTTAATAGGAAGGAAATGAGCTGATTTTGTTAATCTATCAATAATAATCTAGATTGAGTCAAAACCCTTCCGAACTCGCAGTAATCCCACAACAAAATCCATAGTGATATACTCTTATTTCCACTCAAGGATGGGAAGTGGTTGAAGCAAACTAGATGGTCTCTGATGTTCTACTTTAACTTGCTGATAAGTTAAGCACTTTGAAACAAAGTCTGCCACATCTCTCTTCATACCACTCCACTAGTATAATTCCCTCAAATCACGATACATCTTGGTAGAACCTGGATGTATAGTATAAGCCAAATAATGTGCCTCTTCCAAAATCTCTTTCCTCAAATCATCGAGATCAGGAGCACAAAGTCTAGAGCCATATCGAAGAATGCCATCTCACCCAGTAAAAAACCCTGTGCACCATCAATGTCATCCAAAACCTTAGATAAATGAGGATCTCTCTACTGAGTTGCTTTAATTCTCTCAGTCAATATAGGTCTCACTCGGTAGTGTGCCAAAAGCACACCTGAATTACCAATCTCAAACCTTATTTCTTGATCAAACAAGTTATGCATCTCACTGATTAATGGCCTTCTTACAATAGAAATATGAGCTAAGCTACCTGATGACTTCTTGCTCAAAGCATCTGCAACAATGTTTGCCTTACCAAGATGGTACTGGATGGTGCAATCATAATCTTTAAGTAGTTCTATGCATCTCCTCTGCCTAATGTTAAGATCACGCTAATCAAAAATATATTTAAGGCTCTTATGATCAGAAAATATATCACCCGTCTCACCATATAGATAGTGCCTTCAAATGTTCAAAGCAAAGATAATTGCTGCCATCTCCAATAATGAGTGGGGTAATTTTGTTTGTGTCTCTTCAACTGATGTGAGACATAAGCAATCACCCCACCGTGTTGCATTAGAACACAACCTAAACCAACCCTGGAAGCATCATAATAAACAAATTTTTCTCCTGACCCAGATGGAAGAGCTAGAACTAGAGCTGAAGTCAAATGAGTCTTAAGCTCATTAAAACTCTATTTACAAGCCTCAGACCACTGAAACTTAACATTCTTTTGTGTTAGTTTAGTAAGAGGAGCTACAATACATGAAAATCCCTTCACAAACTATCAGTAATATCCTGCTAAGCCCAAGAAGCTACGAATCTCTAACACTGATGTTGGCCTTAGCCATTGAAGGATAGCTTCAATCTTCTTCTCATCAACACTCACCCCATCTCTTGATACAACATTGCCTAGAAAAGCTATTTTGTCCAACCAAAATTCACACTTAGAGAACTTAGCTTAATGCTTATGTTCCCTTAAGGTCTGAAGTATAAGCCTCAGATGCTACTCATGTTCCTCCTTGCTCTTCGAATACACCAGAATGTCATCTATGAAAACTATGATAAAATGATCGAATAATGGTTTGAAAACCCTATTCATTAGATCCATAAAGGTTGCATGGGCATTAGTAAGGCCAAAGGACATTACAAGAAACTCATAATGTCCATACCTACTCCTGAAAGCAGTTTTGGGTATATCTTCCTTTTTTATCCTTAGTTGATGATAGTCAGATCATAGATCAATCTTCAAAAAATATCATGCACTTTGAAGTTGGTCGAACAAATCATCAATCCTTGGGAGAGGGTATTTGTTACATATAGTCACTTTGTTCAATTGTTTGTAGTCAATACACAACCTCAAAGATCCATCCTTCTTCTGAACAAACAACATTAGAGTTCCCCATGGGGAAACACTAGGTCGAAGAAAACACTTATCTAACAAGTCTTACATCTTTTCCTTCAACTCTTTCAATTCTTTAGGTGCCACTCGGTAAGGAGGCATGGATATGGTTGAAGCTAATTCAATTTCCCGCTCTGGAGGTAAACATGGTAAATCTTCTAGAAAGACATCAGCAAACTCTTGAACAATAGAAACCTACTCTAAATTAACATCCTCCGACTGAGTGTCCATAACATAAGCTAGAAACCCTTTACACTTCTTACGTAGTAGACGTTCAGTGCTCATGACTAATATAAGGTTATAAGGAACATTAATACGATCATCCTAAAATTGAAACTCTAGCTCTCCAGGAATTTTGAAAGTCACTGTCTTGCTAAAGCAATCTAAGGAAGCATGGTAAGAAGCTAAACAATCCATCCCAAAAATCACATCAAAATCAAACATGTCTAACAATACCAAATTGGCTACTAACTCTCTATCCCCAATATGAATTGTACATCCAATGTGAACCAAGTATGCATCTAATTGAGTGCATGGTATATGAGGTTTCTTAGAGAAAAACGGAGAGATAAAAGAGTGTGTGCTTCCAGTATCAAACATCACTTTGGCATCAACTAAACAAATAAGGAGTGTACCTATCACCACTATATTGGATGCTTGAGCATCCTGCTAAGTCAAAGCAAAGACCCTACTCTGTCCTCTACTAGCTGATATCTAACCCTGAGTCTGAGTCGATCCTCTACCCCCAGTACCTCATTCAATTCTGCTTGAAGCATATTCAATATATGTTTGACTTTTAGGTACTATTCATTTCAAAATAATCTAAAAAAATTAATTTATCATCATATTTTTGTTACCATTTGTATGTTTAATCGCTATGAAAATCTGACAAGTTGACAGTAAATTTTGCTCAATTGCAACAAACTTAATAAGAAACGGTTGATAATGATTTTACCGGGTGAGTTTCAATTCTTCAGTAATTTTTTCCAAATATAGTGTAGTTATTTGTAAATCACTTTTTCTTTTTTTCCCTTGTGATTTTTATTTTTTGCATTAAAAAAGAAAAGTGAGACACTAATAGTAATTTTTCATTTTCAGCTTGGAAATTTTGATGGCATACGATTAAATTTTATCAGATGCATTTATTAATAAACAATTGTTGTGATGATGTTGTGTAAATGGTCTTTAAGGAGAGCTTTATCATATTATCAAAATATTGTGTTGTGTAAATGGTCTTTTTGTGTTGTGGCTTGTGTGCAATTCATTTTTTCCCTTTAATTTTAGATTATTTGATATCGGTTGTAGTCTCTATATAATTAATATTTTAGATTCATCATGGATAAGATTGATGTTGTTTATTTGCCATAATATATCAAGCAATTGCCATATGGAATGCTTGAATATATCATTAAATTGGCCTATCGAAGAAAAACAAAGTTAATTGGATTTTTCTGTGATAATTTGACCTATATTGCACGACAAAATTTCTGATATGGAATTAAAGTTACTCATATTTTATGCATTATTTAGTTGTGCGATGAACAGAAATTCTCTTGTTTTTATGACAACTTGATATATTAAACTTATGTTATTTAATACATGGTTGATCTTCACATAGTTGGAGTGAAACTCCATTAGTTTGATCTAAACTATCTGCAAGTCAAAGAAGAGGTAAGGGGTGGCCAAACGTGTGTCCGGCATAAACTCTCCGATGATCAAATTAGAAATCTCTATGGAGAGAACAGCTCTCAAAGATGGAAATGTGAGTTTTTATGTTTCAAAATTGACTTACCTATGCGAGGCAATTAATGGTGTATTTATAGGGTAGAAACCCTATAGTGGGACACGTGTCCGCTTTATGTGTGTTGTAAACTACCCAAGGATGGGACTTGTGATGTGACCATTGATGGGCTTCAAGGTCTTGTGGACATTTGTCTCTGTCAGTCTTCCGAACCCCGAAGGCTAATAAGACAAACTCCTCGAAGGCTCGGGGGTTTGAAAGGAACCAAGGTGCCAATAGGGATGGGATTAATCCCGAACCTTTAATTGTTATTGAACTTGGCTGATGCTTAACTGTATCAGTAGTGAAGGGCGAATAAGGAGTCGGACAGCGGAAGCAAAAATTAAATTTCAGCACTGTCTGGAAAGAGTGTTGCTGGACAAAATGCTACTGGACAGCAGCTCCAGCAGCACTGTCCAGTAGAACTACTGGAAAGAATGCAGCTAGACAGCAGCACCAGCAGTGTTTTCCAGCGCTAAATTTATTTTTGGAAAAAATCCAATGTTATTGGGTTTTTTATTTTCAAAACTTTTTGAAATATTTACCATGCCAAAACACTTTTGACATAGTTGGATTTAGATATTCATTAAACTCTTTAAAAAATTACTAAACCCTAAGATGGACCCATTTTCAACATCAAGGATCTTTCTAATTATTGTGCAAAACACAATAGAAATAAAGAAGGGTTATAACGTATGAATACCTCTCGCCCTCTTTCGTTAAGCTCCCTAAATGTGAAGCCTCTAGCTTGAGACATACCGAGCTTTTCCCAAAAGCTTTTTCTCTAGCTCTTTTCAAGAAGCTTGAATCCTTCACTCATTGGAATCACCTAAATGCTTGATTCTTGCTTCTTTACTTAAGAACTTGAGAATTTGAGGATTGCTTTAGATTTGATGCTCCATCACACTCCCTTCCCAAGGGTTATTGAAAACAAGTTTGAGATTGAAGAAGTATTGTTCAATCTAAACTTCCTCTCAAAATTTGGTGTGAATTTGAAGCTTTCTCTCTCTAACTCTTAGAGAGCTTCTCTCTCTAAACCATTAGAAAAGAAGATGAATAGTAAATATGAAACTTATCATCTTAGGCAAAAGATGGTAGCCACTTCATTTCAATACCCACACACATCATCATTTAATCTCACCTAACATAAAACAAGATAAGTGATGGAGATGGGTAACATGTGCTAACACCTCATTGGCTCAAATGGACTAATAATTAGTTAATGTAATTAGCACATGAAATTAGTAGGAATCTTCTTTGCCAAACAATTAATCACATCTCATGTAATTAATTATCATCTTAGTCCAAAGTCATTTCAATTATTCATACCCATTTGTATCTCATACAAACTAAGACATAATTCAAATTTTCCTTTTGTGAATTGAACATCAAGATATGCTAAGATCCTTGTAAATTTAATTACATGTCCAATTCTATCATCATTAATAATTAATTAAACTCTTTAATTAATTACTAATATGATACAAACAAGCTAATGGGAATCACCATTTGGTATGTGACTTACTAGGTTTATGTTCTAATAGGCAATGGGATAAAGAAAACTATTTTCTTCCCACCAAGTGTGTTAACCTAATTCCACACTTAGTCCCATAAGTTGTGAGTGACGTCTAGCATAACATATCAGGACTACTCAATTAGAAATGAATGTTAGTGATCATATCCTTGACATAAACATGGATCTCTCTATCATAATTACCATGCACTCAAATCCCTTCATTATGGATTCCTGATCTCAGCTAGGGTCATGGTAAAAGTCAAACCCTATGTGCTAGATCATATGACTTCTATTCGGTATGAGTTCTCGATAAACCAATTCCAACTAAAAATTATTTCCAATGAATCGTATCCACTCTAATCAGAGATTTGCATATCAAGAACAACCAAAAGTCATAGAATTCCTTCCTTGGTTATCCAATTTAATGAATTCTTTCTTGGTTAAACACTTATCCCAACATACCACAGATTATGGCCACCACATGACATATACCAATACGTGACTAGCATCGGTATGTAAGTAGTAATCCATTTAAATTTCATTGCCTCTACCATTTTGAAGGGTCTATATCTGATATAGTTTCCTCAATTCCAGTAGGATCAACTCTTGATCAACTTCTTCATAAATGAACAACTCTTGTACATTAGTATGAAGAAACTTGTATCTCTCTAATAAGTGATATACACTACTAACTCTTCGAGGAACTTAGAGTGGATGTATCATTAACTGTCAAAATTATTCACGGGGTTGATCAATTTTACTTAACCATTTTGTTAGATCTCTCTGGATGACAGCTCATCCTATTTTATCTTCCTATTTGTGCCATTATTTTGAAGAAACTCATTCTCAAGAAAAGGACAACCTAGCTAACAACACTTGTTTGCCACTGGAAGATAATAATAGAATCCTAAATCACCTTTATGATATCCAACAAACCAATCTTTAATATACTTCTCATCCAATTAACTTATTTCTTAGCCCTTTAATGTAAGATAACACTCCGAATCTTAATAGACTTAAGACTTGTTAGTGTACCATATCTCATATGGATTTATAGAAACAAATAAGAATGAAATTCTATTAAGAGTGTAAGGAGTCTCCTCACTTGCTAATCTCATTCAAGAAATTTGTAAACTTTCATAGTTCATTATTAATTATATCTTATCTCATAGGGTACTATCTCTTTTAGACATACCATTTAGGTTATGGCATTCCAAAAAGGATATATAATATTGTGCCATTTGTCTTTTAGAAGTTTCTAAACTCCATTCTAAGGGATTTACTCCTTTGATGTCATCAATGTTTCAATACCTTTAGATGTGTGTTATTCAA